>JBAMHZ010296463.1:0-13159 GCA_037177395.1 Alpinia galanga | reverse complement strand
CACCCATGGAGTGATCTAGAAGGGGTGTGTATGCTTATGATCTCCATCATTGTTGTATATGCTGCTAATATCTAACTTCATATAGTTACATTTTTTTTAGCCCCTGCAGGAAGGGTCTAGTGGCTAATGCATGCAGATGTGGTACAGTGGACAACGGCTTAATTCCTCGCAAATGCAAGGGTACCGTTCTTTCATACATTGGTTACTAGTCTCAAAGGTCAAAGGTTCATTGTGATTTACCTCCCTTATGATGATCTGAAGGAGGACTGATAGGGGCCGTTAAGGTGACGGATTCTAATCTTTTGCACAATATCCCTGATTAGTAAAGAAACAACTCTGATTTAACTTATTGGTCTGTGTCTAGCAAAGGATTTAAATAGAAGGATCAAATGGATAAAATACAGTCAAGGGATAAAAAGATAACTATAGGACCACAACAAAATATGTGATCTCGTCAGTGGACTTTATTCACATGCCTCCATGGTAGAGTTCCTCTAGGATGGAAAAAGATGCAATAATTTTTTTTTTTTAAAAAATGAAAAAGTGAACAAAGATGTTCACTCACATTCATTAAAACTTATCCAAAGCTACAGCATAAACTACCACCCAAGCGGCAACCGAAAAGTTCAGCACACCTACAACCATGTTACAGCAGGGAGACAACAGCTCCCAACCACAACACACACAAAATACCACAGTATACAAGAAATAACAATCTACCAAGGAAGAAAATCACGTATCTGGAAGAAGATTGAGCCCAGTGAGAAGCAGCCAAGTCTCCTTCCAATTTTTTGACAGCACTAATTGATAGTGTCTGCAATCAGAGTAAATCTGTGCAGCACCTCTATAAAAAAAACCCTGATTAGCTGGAGGTACTCTTGTTCTCCAGCAATGTAACATATCCAGCCATGTTCCCACCAAGGAGCTTAAGGAAAAAAGGTTCTGTTGGAGAATATCTTCTCACATCTGGTAACTTATATGTGATAGAACCATGCGTGGATTACTGTGCTTCCAATCTTTGTCTTCCTTCCAATTACAACCTAGTTGCAGTTGAACCAGAAACTAGGTGATTAAGCAGTGGACTTGCTGAGGCAAAAACCATCATTTATGAGATTCCAGCCATAGCCATAGGCTGTCGTCTTACATCTGAAGATGGTTCTAGTCTCAATATACAGCTGCTGTTCTCTTGGACAAAGTACAACACGGGCCCAGCTGTAGTTTTGTATTCACCTTGTTCAAGAGGACAAACCATGCATGAAGTCTCCAAAACACCCGAAAAGATCAGATTTTGGTAGGCTGAGTTGGTAGTGAATCTCCCATCCTTTTCCCATTGCCATGAGAAGGTGTCTATGAACCAAGTGTATCAATTGCTTCCAGCCTATGTTCCTCTATTGCTTCCTCGTACAAAAAAGTCTATAGAACAGCCATCTAAATACTCGATGATGAAAAATGTGATATCTTTGATAAAAAAAAAGATAGTCCGGTGCACGAAACTCTTGCTCACGTGGGATTCTAGGGAAGAGTTTATTGTATGTAGTTTTATTCTCTTTACAAGAGGACCTTTAGATCACATGATAACAATTTTATTGTTGCGCCAAAGCTTCCCTTCAATGTAATATCTTTGATGCAGTTTAAAATTCAAAAGTTTCTATGTGAATTTTAAAATAGTAAGTTTTAGAGTTTATAAGGTTTTTTACAAAATATTGTAAGTCTTAGTTTGAAGTAATGAAGATAAAGAAGGTGAATTTATATTAATAGGATAAATTGTTTTAAAACTTAATTGTTTGTTTATGAAGTAATTAGGAGATATATCATTTCTTGTCTTATTTTTAGAAGAAGAGATCAATGTTGTAGACTTTTAAAAAAGATTTTAACCCATTTTGTTTGGGCCATCTTCTAATTAATGAAATTTTAAATTCTCGTATAGATTTTGTTCCCTGTTGAGATTATTTATATTTTCCCTATGGTGTTTTCTTGAGGTCTTTTTGAACCTCAACGTCAATGTTAAATGCACCTTGGGATGAAAATGAGGTGTGCATCAAGTGTATACTCAAATTTTATTTCCTACTGAACCATCTTTCTAAAGCTACTATGGACAAAATTATTTCCCAAATGTAACTTCTAAGTTATAAAAAATATGGTATATTATGTTATTATAAATATCATATTAAATAATTTTTTTTTGAATTGTTAGTAATTACTAATTAGAATAAATTTTTTGTTATGTTTGTGTTAATAGAAAATTAAATTAAATATAATATACCTCCTTATCATCATTGTGGGTTCATCTTTAGATATTGTAATTGTATGTTTGTGTTGCTTTTAGTAATAGTAGGTAATAGCTTCTTGATCAAATGCTCACAGATTTCTGTCTCATTTGTTTCCTTCAGCTCTACTGAAAATGTTTTTGTTTTCTTATTACTATTGCAAAATAGTTTAAAAAGAAAACAATAAGTTTGCCAGATAGATATCTAAAGCTTAGCAGGTTAAATTTGAAGTGGTACCCTAGTTTGCCCCCTCCTCATTCAAGTTACATCGTGCTAGTTCAATCTGGCTCTTCAGCAAATTCCCAGATTGAAGTGCAGCTCAGTGCTGGAAGTTTCAATCCCATGGATTGCCCAAACCTTACAGAAAGGAAGACAATATCCAGGTCTGATTGGAGTAGGCTGAGTAGCCATGGACCTGAGGCAGTTAGTAGCTTATTTATTGTGAAGGATTTCCAGGTCTAATGAAAAATGGCGTTTTATGAGGCTAATATCATTTGAATGGCATTAAGATTCTTTAGAAGACTTAACCAAATATAACCTCAATGCATTTGTATGGTATCAGGTAATGACCACATGATTCTTCTCCCGTCTTTACTTGATCTCCAACCTTGGATGCACAAGGTTTGTCAATCATTGATGGATCAGCACCATGTAGTGCTGATCTCCATATTGTAGTTGTATATCCAGTTAACGGATGATAGTATATCATTGGTGTCCCCCAGTTATAGTCGTGAAGTGAAAGTTGATACTTAGGAATTGTCCGAATTAATCTTTTTAGATTTTGTCTGATTAATTTTAAAAGTGGATGATCTTTTTTCTTGGTTTGTTCATCGAATAAATGAGGAGCATTATTTATTTTCACTCATGGTTTCAAAGAATTAAAAGGCTCAACTTGGATATTTCAACTTGATGCTCTGGAGTTTTGCCTTTTGGTTTCACTTGGAGTTGGTAAAAGAGAGCGGTGGATCGTACTGTCCATTTTTTATGGTTGCCATCTGTTGCATTTTCTTGGTTTGTTTTGGAATCGAGCTTCACAAAGTTGGGATGTTGGATAGACCGATTCAACTTGACTTGGTCAATTCAATTGATCAAATCAACTTTGATGACTTGATTTGCCTGATTATTTGAACTTGGTTGTCCAAGCTAAACTAACTGATCAAATTGTTTAGCCGGTTAACCAAGCCAACTAGAGTTCATGACTAATAGGATTTGGTTGACTCAATCCTCCAAGTTAATAAGTTGCCAACCTTGTCATTCCAAACAATTATGATACATGGATTCACTCAACTGATTGCGTTGATTGATCCAATCTCAAACAATCTATCCTTACGTCCATCACTATCATAACATCAGAATTCTCCATTCCGAATTCTTTGATTATACATGATAATTTCAATTGCTATCGATCATATAATATAAGCACAAATATCATTAATAAAATTCACATTTATCCACAATCGTCATTTGCAGGTATTATTAAAAGTAGGCAATACGCTTCCCCTTTTGCTTTGCCCTCACTAACATAAACAAAAAGGTCCAACAATATTCAAACAAACAAAAAGGGAACAACATAACCAATTAATATTTCACCCCTTTCACAATTGAATACAAATCCCATCAATAGAAGTAATTCATTTACATGCTAACGGGCAATATGCTTATTGAAAGGGGAACAACATAACCAATTAATATACTCACTATCACTGATTTGGCTTGGTATTATATAAAAAAGAATCAAGTTTGCAAGTGTTAGCTTATGTATCACCCGTAACATTCTTGGAGTCTGCCATTTATTTCTCTTGCAGTGGAGAAAGCTTTAGATCAAGTCCTATGTCGACCCCATTGTAAGCTATTGGTGCATACATCCATAGTTCATCCGAGCTCAAGAGCTGCAATATGATCATAATTAGGAGTAAGAGAGAAGGAACAGCCCACTTAACTGGCCTTGAAAAAATCATCTTTAAATTAACTCTTAATTTGCAGGAGCATGTTCTCCAAGTTGTTCGTTTGGTTCTACTCACTTTGATTTGTAGCTGCAAAAACTTCACATAGTGGACAGCTTCCTCCAACATTGTGCTAATGTCAACCTGTTAGATCACATCTTTTAGATTACCAATTTCACTTTCATCCATATATATTTCTTATATATAGTTGGAAATCAGTCATCTGAACCTTACTTTAGTTCCATTAGGAACCAGGTTCTGTAAGATTTTCAGTCTCTCATTGATTCTTTCCCTCCTTTTCTGTATTCAAGATACAGTAATTGGCATTAGAACATGTTGCATCAGTGATAAAAAAAAAGAAAAAAGGGAGGAGAAAATGTTACCCTTGCATATATACTCTGGGGATTACTTGATGGTTCTTCTTGATCCTCTGAGATGTAGCTGCAGGAGTTGATAGAGTTATTGGTATTGTTGCTGTCTTCCTGAACAAAACTCATAGTCCTCTTCTGGCCTCTCTTGGAAGTTACCCTCCTTTTCACCTGCATTTTTGTACTTACATTCGACGAAACTTGAGCCTCGCCGGACCTCTCTGGCGAGATGGCAACCTTATGTTTTCTCGTAGTCTTTGGCATTTTATCACAAAGAGGAACAGGAACAATCTGTGGTGGAATCATGCAGGAGTACTCCTCAATCTCATTGCTACTGGCATCATCATTAATGAAACGAGCCAAATCTCCAAATGCAGTGGTAGAAGAAATTGCTGGCTCAGGAATTTGGCATCCCTCCATGGAACAATCCATGGAATGCATCACAGGAATTGCATCGGATTCATTCAGACAACTATAGTCATCATAGCCAAATTGAGGAGCAAAGAAACCTCCATCTGACCAATGCACAAGTGGTAGCCTAAAGCTTGGATCATGCCGATCATCTTGCTCAAAGAACTGCTCCACTATTTCAGGCACCTCGCTAAACGATCCCTCCATTTACACCGACTGGAGAAAAGGATAGACGATCGAGTAGTTTGTGCTCAGGGAGAATGTGGTTCCGGCATTTTATACAAGCAGGGGAAGGGCATGCTACAAGTGAGGTGGAGATCGATTGACCCAATTAAGCATTTTTTGTTACTAATTCGCTGATTATGGAAGTCACAAATGGCTGGAAAATGAACAAAGTTGATGATTAAGTGACACAGGGAAGGATTAAGAGTTGGTGCATGAAAGAGGATGAAGGTGGTTCTTTGAACGGAGTTAGGTGCAGGTTTTATATATTATAATAAAAAATGTAAGACAAGAAAGAGGTGAGCATGATCACGGAAAGGGATAGATTCTAAGAGCTGGAATGTGAGAGTTTTTGCTCATCCTAATTATCAACAGCTATTGCATGATTTTCTCCTTTTTTTTTCATTAAAAAATAATAAATTTTCATTTAGGATTTGGATCAATATTTTCAGTGATTTACTTTGGACTATTACTTGGTTTATGCCTAACAAAGTGCATAATAGTAATGTACATGCTTAATTAATTTTGGAGATAGATAATCTTCTCTTTTAGTATATTTATCCAATATTAGTTTTCTTAATTCTCTTTTAATTATTTTACTATAGCACTGTGAACCTAATATTGCATTGTTTTTTTTAAATCAGCGTCTTCTTAAAATTTAATCTAATTAAAAATTAACATCCAACAGATCATGCCTTGGATTTTATTAAATTCTTTGAGCAACTAACAACCTACACGTGTCGGCATCTGGGTCGGCCGTGTTTCCTATTCATCAGGAAATAAATTTATATGAAGAATTAAAAATTTAAATATAAATATTTTAATGTCTCTCTAAATTGTTCTTTTAAAAGGGGTTATTTTCTTCTCTGAGTTTGCTGACACATTTTTCAGCCAAGTGTTTTTGTATTAAATAAAAAAATTAGTCCAGGAAATCCGCAGAACGTGGCATTGAACCGACACAACAACCACATATAAATATCGCTCGAGTCAAACCCTAGAGAAGGTCAAACCACGACATTTAATTTGGTGATGCCCGCAAGGATGACAGTGAAGAATGTGATTGTATCCCTACTTTGGTAATTTATTTTTCATTCGTTTTTTTATATATATTTGGGATAAGATATTTATTTTTTCGAATGTAATAATTTTGATAATGATTAAAAAATTTCAATCATGGATACTTAAAAGATCGAGTATATCGAATTTGATATCTGCACAGTGCACGACTCATGCACTCCTAAAAATACATAGTGTTTTCCTTCCATCGTATGCTCTCTCAGTATCAATTGAATTTTAATTGTAATTCGAGCGAAATTCAATTGCGATTTGATTGGAGTCGAAATCCAATTAGATTTTGATTGGATTGAGATTGAATTGCAGTCGAATTTCGAATAAATTATGATCGAAATTTGAATCCAACCGGATTGAGGTTAAATCGCGATTGGATTTTAACCGAATCACGGTCAAATTCTAGTTGGATCACAGTCGAAATTTGGCCCGATCGTGGGCGCTAACATTGCAGTTGTTGGCGGGCACAATCTGGTTGGACTATGACTTTAGCCATATCACGGTCAAAATTCAGTTCGACCACGGCCGCCAACGTCGTAGCCGCTTGTGGCCGTCATTAGATTGGATTTTGATTCTGATTGAATTATGATTAGAACATAATTGGAATCTAGCTTGATCGTGGCCGTTAGCGATCGTGAAGTTGGCGACTACAATTAGACAAAATTCTAATCCAATCGTGCGCGACTGTGATTCGATCATGACTATGGATCTATTACTAATCGTGAGAATGTGCAGACAATTCCAAAGGATTAAAAAATTGATTATAACTTGCTCAGTAAAAATATTATATATTTTTTATTGTTGTACATTTTACGTGATTATGCAACTAAAATTGAGTCACACACACGGAGACACACAACGAAAGTAACACAGCGTGACATTCCTCCTTAAAAGTTTATATAATCAGCATGTTACTCATCTAATCTAAATTTTCGTAAAAAAATATTTGTTTAAATCGAGTAATTGATTGAACAAGTATTTTTCATGAAAATTGAATTATTAATTGGTTGGATGTTATAAAGGTTTGTCCATTGTGTCATGGGTTAACGTGTCTTATTTATTTATTTATTTATTATTTTCACTGTGACAATAAGCAAATTATATTTGTTTTTTTAGGATTTTTAAAATACAATGAATTTCAATTTAAGCAAAATTTTACTTAGAACGGATGGTAAATAGAGCAGGGTACGTACTCAAGTGATGTGTACACTGTTAAAATGGCAATGCTCTCGTAGTCTGAGGATAAAAGAACGACTTAGAGTTTGATATTTGGATTTGGTTAACGCAGTTCTGATATCCTGTTGTTGGATCCGTGATTTCTACAGTAATAAAGAACATACATTATTTTCATAAAACGTACTATGTCCATACTTAAATCTATTAAGATCATTGGCGTTGTTCTCATCGTTGATAGTAAATCTACGGCCGCAGAATTTAATCCGATTATAACTACGATATTACCGTAGCTGACGATCATGATTCGATCAGAATTTAACTAAACGACGACAACGATGCAAAATTCATACACAGAGATGAAATATGAGATGAGCACTATGCATTCTCAGTCATGCACGAGCGCTCAAATATCCATCATGTATGATAAATGAGAGTAATTTAATACATTCAATCGATATAACTATTGTATAAAAGGTTGAAATTTGCCAACTTAACGATCCCTACTAGTTCACCTCTGGACTATCGTAAGAAAGGTAAATCACGGTGAGTCTTTGGCCTTTGAGACTAGTAATCAGCTCATGGAGAAATGATCCTTATGTTTATAGAAAATTAATTCGTTATCCATTGTATAATATCTAAGTGCGCTATCCACGCTTTTCTATGGGGCTAAAAATCAATATAACTAAGACTTTGAGTGTGATAGATGATCTAGAAAAGAAAGTCAAAATAGATTTAATTTATTTGGTTGGAGAAGCACATGCAATGCATCTAGTCATAGATGACTTTTCTTAAAATAAAAAACGTCGAGTGTAAAATTTCAAACGATCTAAATAAAAAAATAGTGCAACTTCAAGTCAACTATAACCCATACTTCTCCAAAATAATACAACAAATTGATGTTAATTGCTAATTAGATCGATGCATCCAAATTAGAGGCATGAAAATTGGAAGATTGAGATCCACGGAAATTTAAACCTTGACTTAATTAATCACATTCAGCTCTCACTTAGAACAAGGGACAGAAAAATAATCACATAGAAAACATATGCTCAAGAAGTTGACTTTAACTTTAAGCCACCTCTTAACTAAAACCAGAATTAATTGCCCTCTTAACATAAACATGAACAATAAAATAAAAGAGTGCGTGCAAAAACATGGATGGATATTGCTAAAATAAACGTGGATGGATATATTTTTTTATAAAAATTTTGCAACGTTATTATTAAGCTAGTTTTTTTCTTCTTCTTCTTTTTCTTTCTTTGTATGGTATTGTCATATTGGTGAGGAACATTCTCTGGACAAGGAGCAATAAAATAGAGCATCTAGTGTGTTCTTAATTATTGAATGGGCAATGTTTTTGTTGGATGAGATGAACATAAAAGGTGTTAACAAGGATGAGGACCATCACAAATATGAGTTTAATTTTTCAAATCTGTTTATCTATGTTATTAGATTTTTTTTCTTTTCTTTTTGCATGCGAACGATAAGGAAGAAGTTCATTCTCACATTTGATTCTATTGAATTAGTTACACAGCAAGAGACAATATATCTTGGAAAAAGAAAACCAAGAGACATCAAAAAGGGTTAACAACAGTTGTGCAAGAAAATTCTAACCTACATTACTGCAAGTAATTCGAGTCAATGACTGATCGAATAACTCTTGCTCAAAATGCTACATTAAAGCAAAAGCAAAACATCTACATCGACGAGTCTCGGTGTTGGTCACAAACTGCATCGAACAGGCGATCCACAAGAAGTCCTGATGATCTCAATTCAAATTCTGGGGTGGATCGACAATGATTGTGCACAAGTCTTAGTTCAGAACCATAGGATCGGGGTTGCAGGTCGAGCTTCAGAGCCTCTTTTGGTTGGTGTTCATCGGGACAGCCTTCTAACTTCAATTCCTATCATCATCGCAGGTGAAAAACTAGTTACTCTATCTGCAATTTCCGAGTCGATACAGGTTATTTCATTATCATGTAAAAATTTATGAAATAGCATCAGCATAGTGTAGAAAGACAAAAACAAAGAACAAGATTCAGATAATCATGGATTACAAATACTGTGATGCATTGAATACCAGTCATGTATTTTGAAGTTAAATTTGCATGTGGCAAATTCTATCAAAATCCATCCATCAGAGATAACATGATGCAATTCCTTATATTATGTATTGGCTCCTCAAGAAATCATATTAAAAGAAATTACCACCTTTCATTGTTTGTAGTAACGTCCATTTTTCAAAAGTGAAAAAAAATTCTTAGGGACTTGGTAGATTAGTTTAACAAATTCCATCAACTAGAATCCAGAACATAAGAGATAGTTTGCATGTAAATTGAGTAATGCCACAAAAACCAAATGCATGTACAAATATACATGAAATTACATACCAACCTTTAATAGTTCTCAGCTACTGGTCTAGAAGGGTAAAGTCTTAGAAGAAAAGTTACTAAAGACCACAAGCAAACAACACCGAGGATCTGGAAAACAGCTAGCATGGAAATCAATGCGCTGCTTCTTTCCATTGCTGAGCTTGTTGATGAATCCTTCATTAAGAACAATAACCTTTCCACAAAATGTGCTCCCTTGTTCAACTGATACAGTCTATATACCTGCTAGGGATGAATTGCCTTAAAATTGCATCAGATAAAAGTGGGGGGAAAAGAAATCTGAGTTGATACCTCAAAGATTATTGGCAATGCAGGCCAACAAGAAGAATTACAGTTGGCTAGGTGTATCTCAAATGCATATTGTGCAGCACATCCCAATAGAAATGGAGTGATGGCAACTATAGCAGGAAGACCAATAACTGGCCATATAACATAGGCAGCGAGCAGAGGAGCGAACACCTTGAAGCCCATTGTGAAGAAGGCAAAGGAAAGGTATCCTCTAAGGCCTGTTATAAGGCTCCACCTTTTTGAGCTGAAATCAAGGTATGGAAGTTGAACATGACCGGCTATCAACAAGAATGCAGCAAGCCCAGCATAAAATATGATCTCGGAAGATAATGATGCGACAATTTCTGTGGAGAGAATTTATTGTTACCAAATGAAACAGTAAAAATATTCAGACATCATGAGCATTAAGTAAGTTCAAGTCATAGTCATTACATAAATTACTTTAATTATTGGAAGATAATTGCTACCTCAATGGCTTACATCAGATGTTCAAAGTTTCCAAAAATATAATGCAAGAAACTCATAACAGAGGGAAACAGTAGAAGAGTTTCTAGTTACCAAATATTCTCCAGTAATTTTTTCAAGAAATTTATTTCAGAGATTCCTCGCAACAATACCAAGGTTGGGTTCAAATATTGCCTTGTGATTGATGTATTACAATACCAAAAAAAAATTCATCAGAAGAAAATACTACAACAACAACAATAACAACACCAACCACCAAGCTGTATCCCACTAGAAGAAAATGAAGAAGTAAAAAACTAAATGGAGAGCACTTAAAAGTGTCTAGATCTTGAACTATTCTTGAAGAAGATAAGTTATATGTTTTAGTCACAGAAAAAGAGAAAAAGTAAAAAGTACTGATATTTGATATTAACATAGAGGTACATGTTGACTGTCAGTTAATGTGAATTATCCTTTTCATAAACCAAGCACAGGGTCCAATGTCCATTCTCACAAGAAACAAGTAGCTTACTTCATCATGTAATACTTGCATAATTCTCTCCTGAATTCCAGTGGAAGTCAGTTAAAGAAAGGTAGCATCTTTATCCGACAACAGAAACAATTGTCTCCTAACTACTTTAGGTCAGATGGTCAAAAAACATAAATATGGTTGTATCAGGTCAGTAGAAAATTGGTAAAATCACAATTGTTAGGGGGTAGAAAACAAAAAAATATTTTGTACATGAGACAACATATTATGCCCAATCCCAATAAGGAGATACATTATATTTCATCCTTATTAGAATCAATAAAAACATATATTCCGAATAATAAATATTAGAATTAATAAAATTATATAATTAATACATAATATATTATCACAATATTATTGATGCCATACCATTACCATTATCATTATCAACTTAATAGCATCATATTATTCTTACTATTTGATAAATTTCTATTTTAGAACTATTAGCTAGGTAATAGTTGTTCACTGATATAAATAAATATTAATGCATATCTGTTAGTACAGGATTAATAAATAACAAATTTGTATTAAAAAAATAATAAAAATCAAAATATGTTATAGTAAATGTCAAAAGTCATATTTTACTATCATAGTGAGTACATACTATATTATTAATTTTATTCAAAAAATAGTTTATTATTAATCATTTCATATTATAAAGCTTTGGAAGGGAAGCCTTAATGCAAGGGTAGAATTGCTACCATGTGACATGATGGTTACAGGTTCAAATCGTAAAATCAATCTCTTGCAAATGCAGCATAAGGCTGCGTATAATAGACTCTTCCCCAGAATCCCGCATTGGCAAGAGCTTCGTGTGTTGAGCTGCCCTTTATATTATAAGGCTTTGGGATTATAGGCATTATCTCATTCAATAAGAATTTCTCTTAGTCGACTCTTGAGTAATACAAATGAGACACTTGGTTTAGCTAATGATTGTTAATAAGCAGTAGCAAAATTGAACTATCAATCTCGTGACAACTCAAGCGGTGGCCAGGTTGAGAAATTTTTAAGTAAGAACTCAAGGAAAGTGAAGAAGATTCTCTCACATTGTTGTGTGCATTTACTAGGATCGATCCTCGTGCACATTTACTGGAATTTAAGCAAGGATTGGCTAAAAGTTTGCTAAACCACTAAAGTTTATGAATCAACCAAATCCTAATCATTCTTATTGGTTTTGCCAACTTTAGTTGTTTACATCTATTCTAATGAAATCTAACTCCTTACTAGGTAATTTCTTTGAATCTTGAGGTTTTTATTTTCTAGAACATCTCTAATGATCTTTATGAGACAATCAATTCTTCGGTTAGATCATATCAGCCTTGAATGATACCGATAGAACTAAGGTAAACCATATTGTATCAGCCTATTTTGACATCTACGTCATTGATCTTATGTACCATTAGTCATAAGTAGGTTATTTAGGTTTCTTATGTTTAGCAGAATTTTCTCCTATCTTAATACCTTTTACACATTCAATTTTCTGTTTTTGTATCCATGAATATCATTGAAAATGTGCTACGATCTAGCATTTTCCTTACTTTATCATTCATCAAGGCTCACTTAATTGATTGTGAATCATACAACAATAGTAGCAACAAACAAACAAACAAACTGCAATCCCAACTATTTGGGGTAGGCTAAGAGGATCTCATCCCACTATTGAACTCCATGTAAGGTCATATTGCTACAAATTTCCATTTCATCATAGGTTTTGTACAACTGAAGCCTCAACACTTTAACAAAATCACAATATTCATCCTCATAATCATTAATCTTGTCCAACTATAATAGCGAAACATTCTCTATTATAAGATCATCCATATTATGTACTGGCGAAGAGCAATAAATACCTGCAAGAATCTCATCTCCGAGAACCGACTCAATGAAAGTGCTGAGAAAAAATTGGGGAAAGACAAGAGATGATATCAAAGCTAGAGGACCCAAAACCCACAAGATTGTTCCTGTGCCATCCTTGAATGGAGAAGAAACCAGCTTCCTCTCTTCCAAAATCTGGTGAGTCAATCCACAGAACGAAACAGACCCTAACTTG
>JBAMHZ010296353.1:0-13159 GCA_037177395.1 Alpinia galanga | reverse complement strand
TTGGGTATCGAACTTTCTATCCGGCTATGGACATCTTTCGAAGAGCTTACAGTTTTCCTAAGTGAAGTCTCCATCGACGATCAAAGTAAATTTAGAAACACTCGTAGCTTAGCGGTTCAATCCAGCCTTCACAATAATTTCATTCTCGTAAAACTATCTAATATTAAAATTGTATTGTATTTACGAAGATAAACTCCTGTGACCAAAGTTGCCTATATAAATTTTTTAAAATTCACTATTGAACATGTTTTAATAGATGATCAAACTGTAATCTTGAGTAGGAATCTATTTTGTCACACTTTTATAAGAGTAGTTTATTGGATAACTTTTAATTGGTAAATGTATATGGGTAATTCTTAAGTGGGCAATATAGCTTAATTTTTCTTCAAATGAGATGATAAATTATAGATATTAAAATTGTTTGTGTGCACTTTATAATTTATCTTCCTCCTAAAAGTATGAGACAATCACAAGAGAATGGATAATATAACAATTCTATATGTTTTTTTATTAACTAGCTACTGCAATATCTTAGTAATCAATTAAAAGTAGCTATGATAATTTTAAGATGATTTAAAACAATTTAAAGTGAGTTTAATTAAATTTAAGTAATTTTGACTTAACTCATAAGAATTTTATATATATATATAAAGTGTTACATATATTGATTTTTTTTTAATTTAATTGAATCGATTTATTTTTACACGTTATAATAGCTATTACGTGATTGATTATTACACTAACATTGAAATAAGAATATTTTTTATATAAAAAATATATAATGGATTAACTTTTTGACTTTTCAAAACTAAGGAATACCTTTTTAACTATTAGAATAATTAGGAGGTTTTAGGCTGAATTAATTAGGATTACTATTTAATTGAACAAGAAAAGGTTTAAATGGAACACTTAAACGTAAAAATTCTCTCAAAGAAGGGGGACAATGGTAAAAACATGAAAGTATGGGAGCTAAATGGTAATTTGCCAATTTTAACGGTTGTAAGTGAAATTTGGAAAAGTGTGGTGTGCAAACTGAATATTTTTTTATTCTCTAAATAAACGCTGCAAAAGAATAACTCAATTTTGCGGCTGCTTCTGGTTTTCCAATCGCATCTACCTTTCCCCGGATCCACTGGTTCCTTGCTCCATTGCCGCCGTCCGCCGCCTCTCCGCCGTGCCGATCCGGCGCTGCCAGTCCCTCCTCCTCCTCCGCCCCTTCTCGTCCGCAGGCGGCGAGCCCTCGATCACCGTCGAGACCAGCGTCCCGTTCACGGGCCACAAGATCGATCCGCCCTCGCGCTCCGTCGAGACGACGCCCTCCGAGCTCCTCTCCTTCTTCCGGGAGATGTCCCTGATGCGCCGCATGGAGATCGCTGCCGATTCGCTCTACAAGTCCAAGCTCATCCGCGGGTTCTGCCACCTCTATGACGGCCAGGAGGCCGTCGCCATCGGCCTCGAGGCCGCCATCACCAAGAAGGACGCCATTATCACCGCTTACCGTGATCACTGCATCTACCTCGCCCGCGGTGGGACCCTCGTTGAAGTCTTTTCGGAGCTCATGGGCCGCCGCGCCGGGTGCTCCAAGGGAAAAGGCGGATCGATGCACTTCTATAAGAAGGAATCTGGGTTCTTTGGCGGCCATGGGATCGTGGGTGCCCAGGTTCCGCTTGGATGCGGCCTCGCCTTCGCCCAGAAGTACTTGAAGGAGGGTACTGTGACTTTTGCGTTGTACGGTGATGGGGCTGCCAACCAAGGGCAGCTCTTTGAAGCCCTTAACATATCGGCGCTTTGGGATTTGCCGGCCATCTTGGTCTGCGAGAACAATCATTGTGAGCAAAAAATGATACGTGAATAAAAGTAAAAATGTTATGCCTCTCGTTGGATTTAGCTGATATGCTTCTTGTGTTTCTTTGTAGATGGCATGGGGACGGCTGAATGGCGTGCTGCAAAGAGCCCTGCGTACTATAAACGAGGTGACTATGTCCCTGGTCTGAAGGTATAATCGTTTAATCCGTTATTTTCCTTTCATTTCTCTATTCATTGTAGCAATTATATCTGTTGTACAATTTCACAAATTCATTTCTTCATCATGCACTAAGAACATGCTGCATCAAGGATTAGTTCTATCTTTTACTCCCTCTTGTTTTTATGTACTGCCTTGTGAATCGTTGGTTCTTTAACAACAAGAAGGTATTTCTGTATGATAATGAAATATGACATTGAAACTATGTAAGTTACTAAAGTGGAATTAGATCAAAGATAATAATGTTGATTGCTTTTTGGAATATATTTTAATGTTAAAATCCAACTAGTTCTCATGATTCTGATACCATTAATTCTATGCATAATCTCAAAATTCATATTTATCCCTCTACTTTTTTCTTCAATTATTCATCCATTTCATATTGCCAAGTTTTATGATAGCCAAATAATCAACATTTATCTATTTTGATGCAACAACGATATGTTATTTGTAAAGTAATTTTATTGGTTGGTTATTTGATGATACTTGAAATGGTTTGGTTAGTTTTCCTGCTCCATATTCTACATAGATATCTATTTTTTAGCAAAAAATGTGTTCTTTTGTCAACATGTTTGAGAAGTTATAGAGAAGATTGGCTATCGTACTTATGATTTTTTGTGTACTCGTATAATTTGAGTCTTTGCATTGAAATTTAGAAATCAACTATTTGATAAGTTGGCTACAGGAAGTATTTACTCTGATATATTTGTTCAGAAGTCGATTAGTTTGAGCTTCTCAAAGAGTTGGATAGGTTTCTTATTTCCTTTTAGTAGTTTGTGAACCTGTTCAGTGTCCTTTTTTTATTAGTGAAAATGAATTTGAGGAGGAGAGTTTGTGAATTTGGAAAGAAGAAACTCTTGGTCTGATTGAATGTGATAATAATAATGCATGGTTCTTTGGAACAAGAGTTGAAGCTGTAGATGTTATGTTGAGTCTTGAAATTTTAGTTAGGCAAGTTCTGGCAGGATCAAACTGAAAAAGATTTTTTATGGACACTAACCATTCAAAATTAAATTGCAATAATGATTCAGGAAACATGAAAAGATCATTCGATTACCGAACCAAGCAAACAATTATATGATTTCATGAAAATTGAGTTCACGTTCCCACCTTGGTATAGTTTTGTAAAAGGAAGAGGCTTGTGGCACATGATTAAGCAGACTGGCATGTTTTATCATGTCCTTGGTGTTCTAGTCCCTAATGATAGACAAGGATTATCTTATATTTTTTCACAGTGAACACTGATGGCCTTTTTGGTGAGTTAGGTCAGATTCTGAATTCTGCAAACTCTCTTTAGCTAGAAAACAGGTCACTTATGTGTAGCAGTGAGCTGGCAAATGAAATATTGAATCTCACGTTTATCATTCGTGTGAAAGCCTGAAGTTAAAGAATATATTATAACACCCCAGCGTATTGGTATTAGATTTTGCTATGCTAATACAATGTTTGTCTGAACAGGTTGATGGAATGGATGTTCTGGCTGTCAAGCAAGCTACCAAATTTGCAAAGGAGTATGCTCTGAAAAATGGACCCATTGTGAGTATCATCTTTTGAGACCCATCTTTCATTCAGAATTTCAACTGGAAAGATTTGTCATACTTTCAGAGAATCTGGTCAATGAGATATAGAACAAATAATTGATGTATAATAACATTACATCAGTGTCATAGAGGTCAAATTTTTTCTTCAGATGCATGTAACTACAATCTGTTTATGAAATTCTTTTTCTTTTGTGCTTTGTAGGGATGAAACTGTCAATTAGTCTCTCTTTGACTGCTTTAGAAATCTGGCACCTTGCCTTTTTTATTCCCCATAACGTATATGTTTAACTTCTTACATACCTCGTATTTCATACTTTCATGCCTCTTGTTCACACATCTATTAAATATTGTCTTCTTAGAAATGAAAATTTGTACTAGACATTTGGGTTTTTAAGTCCAGTGAAAAATAATATCTGCAATTGAAGTTGATAGAGGAAATATGACATTTTGGTGCATAAAGCTAGTGGGCACTTCACCCCTTGTTATCTTACCTACAGATTTGTTGAATCCTATTTTGTTAGTCAAATTTGAGTTTGTCCCACTCCAGCATCTCCTTCCTCCTTCAGGATCTTTTGAACCTTACCTATTAAGGTTAAAGGATGGTATCTAGGCTCAACATCTACTTATCAATTTGAATGGTTCATGTCCTTTATTTATGCAAGGTACTGCACATTGATGTGGTTTTGGACATTGTCATCCTTTCTGGTTGTTTTGCAACGTATCATAAATAATTGCAGTTAGGATCTCTATCGCAGAAGAATCCTTATCAAATTTTCATTTCATGATAGTTCCACAACATTTTATTTGTGTTTTTTGTAGAGTAATTGACATGTAAACTTTTGCCCATTCTGTTGAACAAACTGCAAGTATCCATTTAATTTTCATCCCCTAAGAATGAATTTGGTAACTGTAATTATACATTCAGTATCAGGATTCATACTAATCAAGATACTTGTTTTAACATTTTGTTTTCCATTCTTGTTCTTTCATCGTACAGATTCTTGAAATGGACACTTACAGATACCATGGGCATTCAATGTCTGATCCAGGAAGCACTTATCGCACACGTGATGAGATTTCAGGTGTCCGACAGGTTTGTTAGATCTGAGCCATCTATTAGAACTGTTTATTGTATTATTTATCTTTCACCTCACAAAGTTTGTTGATTGCACTCTAGGAGCGCGACCCCATTGAAAGAGTTAGGAAGCTGATATTGTCCCATGAGGTCACCACAGCCTCTGAGCTCAAGGTATGCCATTTTTGTTCCAGAAGAACTTCACACAAAAAAGTAGTCATATTTTATCTCGTTGAATCTCTGTAGTTCTTTTTTCAAAACAAAATTACAAATGTTTATACAGGACATTGAGAAAGAAGTCAGGAAGGAAGTAGATGATGCCATTGCTGAAGCAAAGGTATTGCTCGCTGCACTGGCAATCGGTTATAGTATTCAGCTAAAAGTTCAAAATAGCATTTGCCTCTTGATCACAACATTCTCTTCCCTCAATTTTCAGGAGAGTCCTATGCCTGATCCTTCCGAGCTATTTACCAATGTGTACGTGAAAGGTTTTGGTGTGGAGGTAAGCCGAAATACTTGCATAGTGATCTAACGTGAATACTTGCGATGCACTCTTTTTTTAAACATAATGGTATCATGTCTCCTTCGGCTTGCGATGGCTTCACACGAGTTGTACCAAATATGACCCACATTGTCTGAGCTCGGGCATGAGCTATGGCTTTGAAGGGACTGTGTTGGGTATGACTCATATTATTGACCTTTGGCTTAGTACTAGACCTAGCATGAGCAACATTTGTCTAACCCACTATGCCATCTCATTTACTCATAATTTCTTCTAAACAAATAATTGCACAATTTTTAAAAAATATTATTTAAATATTTTAAGAGTATTTTCACATGATTTTTATTTGTCAAACTATTCTTGGTACTATGAATTTTATTTATATTCAAAACTCATGGAAAAATTATTGGTTATGGATCGTGCTAGGTTCCCAAGCTACGCCCGGTTCTTCTTGAAGGTTGAGCACAACCTGATCAGTGCTTGGTCCGGGATGGCCTGTGTTTTGATAATTCTGTTTGGACTAACAAGCTAGAATCTCCAAATCTGACCCATTTGACATCATTTTTTTTCAAAGACCTATTCGCTAGGAATGACTATGGTATCCATGTATATTACACCTACTCGAGTCAAATTCAGATATCCAACTATGCTTAATATTCAGGTCCGACCATATTTGAATTTGCTTAAAATTATGTACACTCGTAAGTAGCTTCTTATTTTATCCATTTAAGTTGAATATTCAGCGATCATATACCTGTTTATATTGAAAGTAGGTATTCAAGTTTAAATAATAATAATTCAATAATTTATAGATTTGATTTGATACTATCTAAAAATGAGAGCGTCTAACCATTCTTACTGTTTACCTTGTTCTTGTTTTCACTACTCAACGCAAACTCTTATTACTAATTTCACCTGCTGACATTCTTATTATCTTTCGTGTTGCCAGTCATTTGGTGCAGATAGGAAGGAGGTGAAAGCTATTCTTCCATGAAGAAGGCAAACCATCAAGTGAATCCTTGCGTATATTTTTTCCCCTCTCATGAAAACCTTTAACAAATAAGTATGGAAATGAAAATTTCCGGCTATTTTTTTTGGCGTTTTAATTCAGCATGCTACACGTATAGATTGGCGTAACTTATTGAGTCAGATTCTTCCAAGTCTTCTGAACATTAGGGGGCTTCTGTATTTTCTAAGCTGCAAAATTTATTTACAGTCACTCTTGGTTTGTTTTGCTGGAATATAATCTCTTAGTATTTTTTTAGAAAAACTTTTTACAAGGAAAAAGATATTATTTTATATCGTTTGAATAATCGACTTAGTTCACTTGGCTTGCTTTGGGTTTGCTCAATACATCGAGCCTGTCTAGCTCGACTAGACTACTTTGAAATGTTATGGTTAAACCTAGGTCATGTTGGTTTGAATAGTAGGTAATTATGGTTACAGTTTGAATATATATATATAGAGAGAGAGAGAGAGTGTGTGTGTGTTTTGTTAAGTTGTAGATTTTATGGTGTACATCTCGTATCCCGTGCACACATGAGAATATACAGTGCTTTTATTGTGTGTTATTGTCCGGATGAGCATTATATCTAATCCTTTAAATTCGTCGGGGTTGTTGTCGTTGTTCTTTTGTTAAAACACAATTGGAATGCACGTTGTTAATGTGTATTCATGTATAGATATTTACGAGTGGATACTATAAGGTTCATAACTTAACAAAGTTATATATATAAAATCTGTCAACCTAGATGTACCTACTAGTCCGCCCTTAGACCATTGTAAGTAAGGTAAATTACGGTCAGCTTTTGGCTCTTGAGACTAGTAATCAGCGCATGAAAGGATGATACCCTAGCATTAACGAGGGAGTGATCCGTTGTCTATTTTGCAATATATGTATGCGCTAGCCACTAGACTCTTCTCGCGAAGGCAACTTTTGTTTTATTGGTTGTTGTGTAAAAGGTTGGAATACGCCAACCTAGTAGCTTCTACTAGTCTGTCTCTGGACTATCTTAAGAAAGGTAAATCATAATGAATATTTTGGCTCTTAAGATTAGTAATTAGTGCATGAAGAAATGATATATTTGTATTTGTGAGAGATTGATTCGTTGTCTATTATATAATATTTACATGCACTAGTTATTATGCCCTTTCGGGCTAGCTTTTTGACTTATTGATGTATTATAAGTTGATAGTTTCAAATTGAATTAAATCAAAATTAAATTGAAAATAGTTTCAATTTGGTTTTTTATTTAGATTTTTTTTAAATGATAAATGAAATGGTGTGGGAGTAGACCTGTCAGTTGGAATTCATAATCTGGATCCATTGATCCCGATTAAATGGGTTGGAATTGTAAGGGTGACAGATCAATTACGATTCAATAATAATTGAATCAGCGATTTGAATTGCCCATTCAAAGGTGATTTTTTTTTATTTTTTAATATTGAAATCGACAATTTTAATGGTTGAAATCCATAATAATTTTAAACGCTGCATCGCGAATCAAATCATAAATGAGTAGTTTTGAATTGTAAATTATAATTATTTCAGAGGGTTAAAATTAAGAATCGAGGTTATATCATTAATTTTAAATTGTCGAATCATGGCACACAGGAACTTTAAGTTTACTCGAACCGTATGTTTCCGATCCAGTCGTAGCTCATACCCAAAAGCCCAGTGCCGGCCCAACTGGATTTGTGGAATGACCGACGCGCTCTCACGGCTTCTTGATGTGCGTGCGGGATGCGTC
Organism: Alpinia galanga; assembly: GCA_037177395.1. Classification (NCBI taxonomy): domain Eukaryota; kingdom Viridiplantae; phylum Streptophyta; class Magnoliopsida; order Zingiberales; family Zingiberaceae; genus Alpinia; species Alpinia galanga. The sequence continues at coordinate 5,268 of JBAMHZ010296353.1, read as the reverse complement.
TCCTTCTGTATGATCTCCTTTGACTTCGAGTGGTAGGGCTTCCGCTTCTCTATATAATACCCACCCACAGCGCACTCGATCATCGCGTCGTCCCCAAATCTCAACTACAATTTCATCTGCTCCCAAAACCCTAGCTTCTCGTTTCGCCGGAATGGGAAAGTCCGGCGACCAGAAGAAGAAGAAGAAGGCATCCCGGGCCCTCGCTGCATCCGCGGCGGCTTCTGCCTCAGGTGCCCCTGCAGCGGCCTCGACGCCGCCGTCGCAGCCCCCTCCTCCTCCGACAAGCAACGGCGTCGTCGAGGTGGACGTGTCCCTCCTATTGAAGCGCGCCCACGAGCTTAAGGAAGAGGGCAACCGGATGTTCCAGGCGAAGGACTACGGCGGCGCTTTGGGGCAGTATGAGATGGGGCTCAAGCTCACCCCGCGCGGCCACCCGGACCGCGCCGTCTTCCACAGCAACCGCGCCGCCTGCCTCATGCAGATGCGGCCTGTCGACCACGAGGCCGTCGCGGCCGAATGCTCGCTCGCGCTGCAGGCTCAGCCGGGCTTCCCGCGTGCACTGCTCCGCCGCGCCCGGGCCTTCGAGGCCCTCCGCAGGTACGATCTCGCCCTCGAGGACGTTCACGCGCTGCTCGCCCAGGACTCCTCCCATCCGGACGCTCTCGACCTCGCTCGCCGCCTCCGCGCTGCTGTCGCTCCGGCGGCTCCATCCGATCCCGGAAGTCGACCCTCTCCTGCGGCCCTAGGTGCCTCCGCCGTTCAGGTTGGCATTCCCGTCTCCGGTCTTGGCCCTTGCCTTCCTGCCCGCTCCAAAAAGGCATCCACGACCCCGCAGCCTTCACCCAGTGCAAATAAGCCAACCGCTCTTTCTCAAAACGATCATTGCACTAGCTCACCGTCTCTTTCTAACGGCCCTCATATGAAGCCCTTTCGACTGGTTCCTTGTAAGCCTTCTAATGGTGAGGCCTCTTCCCAATCATCACAAGTTGTGTCACCTAGAGGAAGTTCACGCCAAAGCTACAAAAAAGAGACTTCTCTAGAAGCAGCAGCGATCCGTTGGAGACCATTGAAGCTCGTGTATGACCATGATATTAGGCTCGCCCAAATGCAGGCAAACTGCACCTTCAAAGCTCTAAGGGAAATTGTTGCCAATAGATATCCTTCGTCCAAGTCTGTGCTGATCAAGTATAAGGATGCTGATGGAGATCTTATAACCGTGACCAGCACTGCAGAGTTAAGATTAGCAGAATCTTTTGTGGATGAGCTCAATAAAAAAGAAGTAAAAGAAGGCTCTGGAATTGATAAGGATGATAAACTGCAATTGTTGCGGTTACACATTGTGGAAGTGAGCCCTGAGCAAGAGCCTCAGGTACCTGAAGAAGAGGAGAAGCTTCTGGAGGAGGAAGGGTTGAACATTGATCAGTGTGTTTCAGATTCAGTGAATGAGGATTCCATTGAAGAAACAGTGAACAACGAGGTCATAAAGATGGGTTCAGAGGCTGAAGAAGTTGCAAAAGATAAGGTTGGAGTGTCACACAAAGGATGTGACCATCCTGAGTGTAAGGAGGTTGAGGTTGATGATTGGTTGTATGAATTTGCTCAGCTGTTTAGGAATCAAATAGGGATTGACCCTGAAGCACATTTAGATTTGCATGAGCTTGGAATGGAGTTATGCTCTGAGGCACTTGAGGAGACAGTGACAGGAGAGGAAGCTCAAGGCCTGTTTGACATGGCTGCTGCTAAGTTTCAGGAAGTGGTGGCCCTATCCTTCTTCAATTGGGGAAATGTGCATATGTGTGCTGCAAGGAAACGCATCCCTCTGGATGAGTCTGCACCTGAAGATGTCATGGCTGCACAGCTTCAAACTGCTTATGACTGGGTCAGTGAGCGGTATGCTCTTGCTGGGAAAAAATATGAAGAAGCACTTAGAATCAAGCCTGACTTTTATGAAGGTTTACTTGCCTTAGGGCAACAGGAATTTGAAACAGCAAAGCTCCATTGGTCTTTTGCATTGGCTAAGAAGCTGGATCTATCAACTTGGGATTCTTCAGAAACAATCAAACTTTTTGATGGTGCAGAGGAAAAGATGAATGCTGCTACTGAGATGTGGGAGAAGGTGGAACAGCAGAGAATAAGTGAGCTTAAAGACCCTGGAAAAAGCAAGGAGGATGAGTTGCTGAAGAAGAGAAAGAAGCAAAGAGCTGCAGATGGTCAACGGGAGTTATCAGCTGAGGAGGCTGCAGGGCAGGCGGTGGCAATGAGATCGCAAATACATCTGTTTTGGGGCAACATGCTCTTTGAGCGTTCCCAAGTTGAGTTTAAGCTTGGTTTTGGCAACTGGAAAAAGAATCTTGATGCTGCTATCGAAAGATTCAAGCTAGCAGGAGCTTCTGAAGGGGACATATCCACAGTCGTTAAGAAACATGCATCCAATGAAACTGAAGCACAGTGCAATGAGAAGAGAATTACAATTTCAAACAGTGAAGCATCTGAAGCAAATTCAAATGATGAGGATAAACATATACTGGAAAATTAACATTTGCAGGACTTGGTTGCCGATCAGTGAAATGAAATTTCATATATCTGTTTATCTTGGGTAAATGTCTTTTAACTTAGCATTCTTGGAAGCACCTTAGTGGCAGCTGTGGTATTTTTGACCTTTTGTTGGAGCAAGTTTCTGCTGCTCTTGTCAATGAGGTATGTAGTCCCTAAAGACTTTTAAACTAAAATATTCTTTTAACTGACACAGAAATCCTTAGATTACTAAATGAACCTATCACATTTGTGCCTAATGGCAGTTATCTCCTTGCCTTATAAGTAGATGCAGTCTTTATGATTTAATAAAGTTTTGTTTGATATTGTGGGTGAAAATCAATCTCCTTTAGAGCACACAGCTTTTATTTAGATGCTACAGATTTGAAAATTAACAGAATACGGTAGCGATGCAATATTTACTTGTAAAACTATTAAAAACAGTCAAATAACATTTGGGTTATACAAGATTGTGGTAGATTATTATTTCTTGTGTTTAACGCAATATATTACATTGCCAAAAGTTGCCAGATATCTATCACATTCACAAGTATATGAAATGGCCTTTTTACTCAAGTTTTCTTCTATTATCCTTTTATCATTTTCCTTTAAGGCGGGAGTATAAATAATTCAGATTGTTGCAAAATTACTTTGATGATTAAGGGTCCATGTTCTTATATGGATGATCTCAAATTTGAGATGCTAAACAAAGTGAGCTGAAAATGCAACTGAAATGTTACTACTGTATGTTTCTTTATAGCTTCATGACATCATGTAAACCTAATAACATGATTCTGTATTATATTTGTTATGAACTAGTTGATTTTGAAAAGATTACTGCTCCTTTGAGCCTCAAAAGTACATTCTAATTTTTGTAAATTTAATCAAGTGCTTGGTAAACATTTGTTAGGTAGGTTCAAGGGCAACAAGCAGAGAAAAACATAGACAATAAAATAAACATGTAAAGTTTCAGTTTTGTTTAACAAATGCAAGGTAAATATTATCTCGAAAGATACTATTATTCATGAGCAATTAGGTTTGTTTGAACCAATTTATTTTATAATCAAACTAGTTGAATTGAGAGTTGGACTTGTTAGGGATGGTGGGAGACCTAAGAAATTGAAGCAATTAACTAAATTCTTGTAGCCAACTTCAAATAGTTGAGACTAATATTGCTTGCGTTTGTATTTGTTTGCCGCTATTATTTAACAAAAAATCATTGCAAATCCCATGCACCACTGGAAATATGGAACTTCAGCAAGTGGGGAATCTGTTGAAGAGCAAGCTCATTTGTTAAGCTAAAGACAGGTTTACTTAGATGGATAACTAGGAGAAGGGGAAGGAAAAAGGAAAACAAAAAAATGTACTCGATTGCTCAATGGCTGACTTCATGTGGAAATTAGTGACATTTCCCATATATCTTCCTGCCTAAGTAGACCAAGCCAAAGAGACATGATTCATGAAGCCTTTTTTCTGTTCTTTGCTAGGTTCTGTCGTATAGTGAGGAATAAAATGATTTTTTTTTAAGCTATGCGCATTTTAGCAAACATCAACCCTATGACTATGCTCGATCAAACTAAACCTGATAGTTCAGAATTCATGCCTCTTCACATATCTGTTTATTTCTACTAATTTCTGGTGATATCTGAAGCTTTTTCCCCATCTATTTTAATAGCATCGACTTTTTGAGCATTTATTTCGGCTAGCTTACATTCAAATTTCTGAAGTATATACCCATGCTAGGATTGTCCTTCAATTTACTATAGAACTTGTGGTTTATTTCTACTACTCAGCATCTTGTTTTTGGCATTGTTTTCAGTCTGAACAACCAGAGGAACAATAGTGATACCAATCCCTATTTTACGATACACATTGTTGCTCATGTGGTTGCTTTGCTTCTCGACAATCTGAATTCTTCCTTCCTGCTCTATATTTGAATCCATTATATCAGCTCAAAAGTTTCTTAATTCTTTGTGATCTATGCAGATATCATTTGGGTTGTTTTGAGGGTTCACCAATGGTGTCTTGCCAGCTGAACTATCAACCATTCTTACAAGCATCGCTGAAACCTTGTATCCAAGGTTGGCTTCCTAGTTCGGTTAGACTCTGCATTTTTATCTGTTAAATTTTTGCTGAAGATGACATTTTCAAACTCTTCCATAGCTGGTAATATATATTATCGTTACATTTATTTCAGGCCCTTCTTGTTCAATCAACACACTTGATTCTTGCTCGTTTATACCTTGGTTAAGTAGAAACTCAAACCTGTTTTAAGTTCTCCCATGGCCTCTGGAACTATCTCTGCACTACGCTTGAATTGCTATTCTATCGCGTGTTTACCTATCATATGAACATATTTGAAACCCACAATGGGGTCTCTGCCTCTAGCCAACCATCTCCACCGCAACCACAGTGCTGCACCAACAGCAGAGTAACAACGCCTGTTTGTGCTCTGTCGTCATCTTGTCCTCCTTGACGTTACGGCGACGACATTTTCCTCGTGGAAGCTCTACTCTTGCCAACCATGGTAGCAATGCCTGCCTAATTTGCCTCATCATGAACCCATAGCCTTTCCTTCTCCCATCTCTCTCAGTACTTATACACATGCATAAGATTGATATCTTGAGTGTGTTTTTCTGCATAGTATGCACAATAATGAGGAATGTACAGTAGCTCTTGTTGTAATCTCGCTTGTCCCTGCCAATGCCATTTAGTTAAATTTTGGCCGCGATTTGA
>JBAMHZ010296025.1:0-10032 GCA_037177395.1 Alpinia galanga | reverse complement strand
TAGCTATTGATAAAAAATGGTCAAATAATCTCAGCCATTAAAAAAACCTATTTTGTCTTTGGGTAAAAAAAACCGTTGAACTGACTATTTGAATCGACGGTTCATTGGCCTGTTGACCTGGTTACAGGTCTGATCGCGTCAGGGTTGGACACGACCCGGGATCGGGTCTACAGTACGGTTCTGGCCCGTATAACTGGGTCAATAGGTAATTATGGGGTGAAATCCACAAGTGCATGGATCATCGTCAAGTAATAAAAAGTTATCGTCTTCTGGGACTGCATTATTAGAATTATTTTTGCCCGTAGGGTTGATTATTTAGAGAAATCAAGAAGAGTGTCCGCAAGATCATAAGCGAAAATAGGAGAGAGGAAACAAATTTAAAATCTATTTGAGAAAGCAATTTTAGGGATTTGGTTTCACTTGGTGATAATCGATGAATGCAGGCCCGTTTATCTCAACGTACGAAAATGAGCAGATTCGTACTAAGGTAGTCGATTAGTCGATAAGTACAACCTCCTCTCTGAAATATGATCCAGTTGTGTGCCTTAGGTGCCTTGCTTAGAGTAGGGTTTCCTTTTAGTGTATCCCAAAGAAGGATTCTGCTGAATCAAGGCCGGTGACATAAGGTCGGATGGAGTGAATGTAGCGCACAAAAATCAAACTAGATCGAAAATTCATCATAAACAAATGAGGATCAATGCATTAATATTATCAAATAATATACCAAGTTACTCTTTAATTATTGAATTAGAGAGACTACTTTATAGAGGAGTTATAAGACATAGACATTAAGAAAAAAAAAGAATTAATCCGGCATCCTATGTTTTGAGCGTCCTCTTCTCAGCGGAACTCCAAGATGGATCGCCGTCTTCAATTGTCATTCCCTTGCCTCTTGCCCCTTCTAGGCTTTTATGATCTTGGCAGGGGGTTTGGGATCTCTTTTATAGGCTTTTGGAGTTTATTAAGTCGTTATTTGGAGAAGAAATCTCGAGTTTGTTTTGGTTTACCTAGGCTGGAACATGCCATGGCCGTGCCAGGGGGCACGGCTTGACCATGCCAACCTTTGGCCAGCAACCCGAACCGTCAGGAGGTGGCACGGCCTTGCCGGGGGGCATGTCCTGCCTGTGGTTATCCCTGTTGCTCCTTTTGTGCTCTTTTCTTCTTTCAAATACATGTGATTGCGCTGAGATCCTCTGGTATCTCATGGTAGATGTTGTTTCAAGCCTATTTGCTCTCGAAAGCATCCAAAAAATCGAGTTTTTCATGTCTTTGTAATCAAATAAAATACAAGAGTAATCTTTTGAACAAAAATGATGAAAATGCATGAAAAATGACATACAGAAGGAAATAATGCTGATGAAATAACTCAAAATAGATGTAAAACAAATCTAAAAACTAGATATGAAATATGTGCATCAGGTAATCGGCCTATTGACTTGGTTACGGGTCCGGTTTGGACCTAGCCTGAGGTCGGGTCTAACTCTAACATGATACAAGATTTTAAACCTTGGCTATTACTGAGCTGATTTTCTATGATACTATAGGAGAGACATTTGAGGAAAATATTGGACTTTCAATGGAAAGGTCCAACTGTTTTCATAATTTACAGGAGTAACATATTAAAATATTCATGATTAAACTATGTATTGATCAAAATTTGTAGGTGATTTAAGATGTAATATTGAGTCAAGGATGAGGATCGCATTAAGAATTCAATGTGCATTGTCACCAAGTTAGATAGTTTACGAGTTACTAACTGGATTATCACAAGTTCAAGCTAATTTGTTAGAGAACTAGATATCTAGAGAAAACAAATTTCTTGCCTATCATTAGCAGAACTTGTTCAAACGTGACAGCTAGGAAAGATATGGTTAATACTGTTCTTTCAAATGAAGCATTTCACTTTTAAACTTCTGTACACTATATATTGTTTTAATTGTAGTTTCACCAACTTGATTTTCCAGCTTATTTAATGCCTAATCCTAACTTTTTTTCCTTTAGTCTCTGATTGCATTGAAAAAAGGTGCTCAGTTGCTTAAATATGGTCGGAAAGGGAAGCCAAAGTTCTACCCATTTAGATTATCAAGTGTAAGTTGACTACTAACTTGCCTTCTCTTCAAATTTGTCCAGCATTTTGTACAAATACTGCGACATTTCAGTTTCACCTATTTGATTTGTGAGAAAAACTAACGGATGAAAAGTACTGATTCTCAATGGTAGGCTAGTGAAAACCTCCATTATATCTTGATTGTGGATCTAAGTACGTTTGGTATCAAGAGTTAATTGACTATTTGCATTATGTACTTATGTTAAATAATTAACTATTTCCAGTGAGTAACTTGAATGTCCACTCTACTAGAGTTTGCGTTCTCATGCCTTAATGGTACATTTTCTTTCTGACCAAAGAACTTGTTATATGAAATACATGCTTAAACTGTGCCTTGGAAATTTAATGATTCATGACGGTTGAATAATAGAGAATTTCATTTTCTGAAGAAATGGAAAGTGGATAATCTTTAATTATTTATGGACACCTTTACAGGATGAATCAACTTTGATTTGGTTATCAAGTAGTGGAGAAAAATATTTGAGGCTAGCTTCCGTTTCAAGAATTGTACCTGGTCAAAGAACTGTGAGATCACACCATAATTCATTTTACTCTTCATATATACATATTTTAATTTTATAAGGTTCTTATAATTAACATGAATGCTTGCCTTCAGCCTGTTTTTCAAAGACATCTACGCCCTGATAAAGACTACTTATCCTTTTCACTTATCTACAAGGATGGCAAGAGATCTCTAGATCTTGTAAGAATTTCCTAATAATTTTTTTGGCACGTATATTATCATTTATAATATGTTCCTAGTTCTCCTGACTATGGTTGTCCTTATTTGCAATAGATATGCAAGGATAAAGTTGAAGCGGAAGTTTGGTTTTCAGGTCTCAAGGCATTAATTTCCATAGGACAATATGGTCGTTTCAAAATAGACGGATGGAACAATGCAGGATTTTGTTCTGAAGTAAGTGTGACTCAAGGATTCCCTTTGTTCTATTCTGGATGGAATATCTAGTTTATTTCCATCATGGCATATTATGCTAGTAGTTAGTTAATTGAAATCCTATCTATGGCCGATGTAATTGTTCTTTTTTCAAATGAAACATGCTCTATGACTTTCAACATGGTGTCATAGCATACCGATGGACTACGATATTTTCATCTTGAATCCGTTTGAAGGGGAGGCCATAAGTTTGGTGTAGTGTCACTGTTGCAGCCTCCCTCCACCGCACACTCCTTGCTCTCTACATTTCATTTTCTCTTTAATTTTGATTCGCGCTGAAACCACCAGAAACATCATCCTTATTTCTCCAATGTGCCTTCTTTGTCTACGTGTGCTAGTAAACACATAATCAACCCTTGCCTCCTTCCATGTGTAAAGCTCCATTGCTGCTTGATTCATCTTGGCATCAGAAAGATCCTTAATCATCGATAGATTCACCTCTTGTGCCACCTTCACGTGCATCCTTCAACATTGTCCCTTGTTACATTGCGCCCTCCTACTGCACCCAGTCCATTGGCAAAAGTTGCTACACCCTCTGTGGATGACTCCTCAATGCTTCAGTCACTGCTTAGGCAGTGCAACAACATTGTCCAATTATAGCAGATCCTCCCAAACCTTAGCTTCCCTTCCTCTCTATGGAGATCGTATCCTTATGTCTTGCTCATTATCCTATCTATAAGCCAAATCTCTTGATCTTCTTCTCTATTTGCCATTGCTTCCCCTGTTTCCTGCCTAACCCTGTAAACTATGCACATAGTTCATGCAATTCTGAGGCATATGTGGGCTTTATGGAAGCAAACCTCTAGCTTGAGCCCAAGGCCATGACAAGGGCCTGAGCAGGTTTGAGCAACAAAAGCAAAAAAGAAGAAAGACATTTGGTAGGAGATTTCTTTAAAAGGGTAGCATGGATAAACGGATGCAATCTCTAAAGAAATGCAACTGTAAATCAAGAAATGCAACTCTAATCTAGACAAGAAACCTTTGAATAAAAAGGAAACACTTTAAAAAATAAGAGCATCAAGTAAGAAAAAGTGCAACTAAAAAAATGTTTCAAAGCTAAGTGTTACTATTGTCTTTATCTTATCATCAACTTTTACCTTATCCACCTTTATCACATATTGAACAGCTGATAATAAGAAATCATTATTCTCTTTTTCACTGCCAACATCTTTCTCCTCGGAGTCGATGTCAAAGTTTAACTTTCTTTCTCCTGACATGTGTGAGAATAAAATGTGAAAAATTACTCTTTCTCTTGGCATTCTCTTCTATTAGAATAAATATTGAAACTCTAATCTCATTTTGTTAGGGGTACTTAGGATTCAATACCATGTGTGAGAATAACATGAACAAAGGACAATACAAGGTCTCATTCTAGAAGAGGACCACGATCTTCATAGAAGAGGATAATGTAGAAGTAATTGTTTTTAGATTAACCATAATTTTTATTATTAATTGGCAATGTAGAGAGATTACACCTCTTCCTTCTATAAACTTAGGTGTGGACCATTACATTTAGGATAAGTCTCTTCTAACACTTGGTCTAACTTCTATGAACTTGGTTGTGGATCATACCTTTTAGATAAGTCTATCATTATTGAAAATGTATTTGGTCTTGATCTAGAATTAGAAAATAATCTTTCCTAAAACTATCTTTATTCTCAAGCATGGACTTGGTTTAACCTTCCTACACAAGATACATGTGTGGGAAGTGATGAAGCTGATAATAGAATATTGGACTTTAGTGAGTAGAGGAAACATGAATGGAAGACGGGGGGAAGAGATGATGCAAATGTGAGGGTAGGTAGCACATCTCTAAAGGAGAAGAGGGGGACAAAGGAAGTTTACTTGGAAGTGCTAGTGGAGTGGTAGAGGAATGTGGGAAGAAAGGATGATGATGACCACATGTTAAGAGAGAATACATCCAGGTAGAAGGACGGGGCAATTAAATAAGTGGTGGAAAAATAAAACTTTGAAGATGAATGGTGCTTTAGAAGGTATGGGGAGTCAGAGCAATGGATTTGGCATTTTATTGATATTGGAGTATTAGAAGGTTGAGAAGGTGGACAACAGAAGAAGTGAGGGCGGTGGCAATTGCAATGTTGGAAGAGAGGATTAATTAAGGAAAGAAGGGAAGGTATCGAAATAATGATGTTGGAATACAAGGATGATCAAGTGAAAGAGAGGGATAGTTGTGATGTTGGTTTTAGTAAGGGGGATAGGATATGAGAAGAGGAAGACTGCATTTTGGAACTTGATCCAAGAGGAGTTTTGTTTGGTAGAATTATTTTCAAATGTATGAACTAGATCCGATTCCATGGTGAGTTATCTAGTGAGGGGAGATAGGAGGGTTTTTGTGATTCTGGCTAGGAGTTCAGTGAACAGGAGAGGTGTCATTAAAATGGACTTCTATGTCAAGAGAGGAGCAAAAAGGGTGATCGGGAGTGGTTTTTACACCACGATAGCAAGAAGAGCAAGGTCAGATTGAAGAATTTGTTCAATAAGAATGGTTTTATGGGGAAAAGGAGGATGCATTTGCTAGGTTCAAGAGGACTAGGGGATTGAGGAAAGAGAGAGACTACTTATTAGAGACACTAGACAAGGATCAAATTCCATGGGTGAGGATCATGGCTTAAAGTCTCATTCCATGTAGGGGTATCAGTTCTTGTCCAGGAGATCATGTTGGTGTCATGTTGAGTCCTGTTCCAAAGAAGAAGAAGAGATGAGAAGGGAGGAGGAAGAGAGAACTTGTGTTCAGCCCTAGCAACAGATAAAGGAGGAAGAGGAAACTCGTTAGGAATTTCTTCTGTGTCAATGATGTAAAAATTACCACTGGAAGATGCCAGTGAAGGTCTGCTAGGGTGCTGAATATCAGGTCTGCGTTGTCTTGGCTTGTATGCAAAATGTTTCGCCACAACCAATATGGGTTTTTAAAATAATTGTGACGATAACTAATGTTTGCTGCTAGAAGAGAGGATGTAAATATCTCCTTGGATTTATTTAGATAATCTCACATCTTCTTGGAAGATAATGCAGGCGACGAATTGTTTTATGATTAAAATTGTTTGCTATTATTGTTGTATAAACATCATATATATATTGTTAATAATTCTTTTAATTTTGGTAACCCTTTAATTCATTCTAGTACATTGATAAATGGTGGATTTGTTGGTGCAATTGATCTTTGATCAAGGTTGATTAGGCTCGAGTTTAGTTTTGATGTTTCAGTAATATATGTTGATGACCGAGCGATATTTTTAAGGGGGAGATTGTTGGTTAAGGGTGACTAAGTTCAATTTTGTTGAAAAAATTATTGGTTCGTTGGTTGGGTGAGAAGTCTAAGGAGGATAAACACTTGACAAAAGAGGTGAAAATCAAGTGAGTTATAGAGGACCGAACACTTTACATGCGATGAGAAGTGAAATCTAAGTAGGCCATGGAGGATCAAACACTTGACACGAGAGAAATGAAGCCCAAGTGGGTAATGGAGGATCAGACACTTAGCATGAGAGAAATGAAGCCCAAGTGAGTTATGGAGGATCGGACACTTGACATGAGTTAGGTGAAGTCCAAGTGAATTATAAAGGATTAGACACTTGACATATGATGAAAGTCTTAACAGATCATGGAGGACCAAATGTTAGACATGTGGATGGAAGTCTGAATATGTTAAGAAGTATCGGATGTTATGCATGAGACAGAAAGTCCAAGCATATCAATGAGGATAGAATATTTGACAATGATGAAGTCCCCGCTGGATAAGGTTGACTGAATGCTTGGTACGAGAAAGGAAGTACAAATAGGTCAAAGATGATCGGATGTTTGGTAATGATAAAGTTTTGGTAGATCAAGGTTGATCGGATGTTAGGCGAGTAAAGTCTTAGCAGTTTAAGGATGATCAGATGCTAAACAGGAGAAGTTATGGTAAGTTATGGTCAATTAGATACTAGACAAAGTGAAATTTCAGTCTTGGAAAGGTGGAAATAGGAGTACCAGTCGATTGCTATAGAGTACCAATTGACTAATGAAGTAAACTCCGAGATCAAGGGGTTTGAGGGGGTGTACGGGGGTTTTGGGCATGAGTGATCGATTGTTGAGTATTAGTAGTCAATTGCTTTATCAGCCGAATAATGCACTCAATTGATGTTACTGTTCTAGTGAACAAAGAGTTTGAAACTTGCTGTCCAACTTATTTGATTGATTGATGTTAGCGAATAGAAAGTTTAGAAATTAACTGTGGGACTCAACTGTTTAAGCATTAGAAGATTGATGTGGTTAAAGCTGAGCTGGAAAGAGGCATTCGACAGGTGTAATATTCGGATCTATAATGTAATAATCGACTTATGGACACTAACAGTTGATTGTTACGTAGATATCAACCCCAACTTGAAACTTATAAACAAGGGATTTATGGAGGATTTTGGAACTGGTACTTGGAGAGTTTGAAGGGGAAGTGCTACTTCATTTTAAACATTTAAGAAGCGTTCCAAAGAAACCAAAAAACAAACAAAACAAAGATTATTTTATAAATTATTGTTTACATTGTATTTTGTTTTTCCTTTTTTCTATCTTTGTATTTTGTTTGTTTGCTTGTAAAGTGTTGTAAGAGGTTTCTTTATCTTCGAAATGAATTCAACAAGAAGAAAGGATAGTGGAGTATCATTATGACTAGGCTATGGATTAGAAATCGAAAATTCCGTACCACGTAAAACGGTTTTTTATGTTTGTGCTATTTTATATTTTTGTTTTCGTTGCATTTTTAAATCTTGTAGATGAGTATGAACACACGTGAATGATGAACAATGACAAATCACTATTTACCCCTTCTAGTAATGTCAATGGTCCCAACAAATGGTATTAAAATAGACCGCTCTTTACTGCACTAATCACCAAGGGAGCACAAGCTAGAGAAAGAAGGGAGAGTTGTGATAAGTCAAATGGAGTTTGAAGATGGACTTGGATTTAACATTCCATTTTCACCACTTTTTGGATTAGGAGGTTTTGCTAAGTAGAAGGTGAGAACTGGGATGTTCTTCTAAATAAATATAAAGGATTGGTTTACTTTATTGGAAGGATTTAAAGCTCCTAAAAATAAAAAGGGAAGATTTTTTCAAAAGAGCAAATGGATTAAGGAACAAGTCTTGAGATCCGAGGCACACGATAAGGTAATTAAAATTTTAATTAATTTGGTGTCTAATGATAGTTTGTGCAAGATAGATAGATACCACAATGCCAAGGAATTATGGACGAAGCTAGTAAAGCTTTATAACGAACTATCACCGATAAAGATGAAATTGAATCTAAGGAGGGAGACTTATTAGCTTAAGAGCTTGAAGATTAGGAGATTGAGATATACTCAACATCTTATATGGAAGAGGTTGAAGAAGCATCCTCTTCAAGATTTGAGAGGGAGGATAAATCATTAATACTAGAGCAAGAGAAACCCCCAACATTCGAAGCCAATGAAGATGAGACATGTGTTATCTCTACTACCTTGTACAACAACAACAACAACAACAACCAAGCCTTATCCCAATAGGTGGGGTCGGCTATATGAATCCTTCTACGCCATTGAGCTCTATCTCCTACTATATCATTATTTAGATTTAAATACATTTTATCTTATTTTATTATTGCTAACCAAGTCTTTTTTGGCCTTCCTCTTCCACGTTTAATGTGTGTATTTGTCATGGTTTCATATCGCCTAACTGGGGCATTTATTGGTCGTCTAAGTACATGTTCGTACCACCTTAAACGTATTTCTTGAAGTTTTTCCTCGATAGATACAACTCCGATTTTCTCTCTAATATTCTCATTTCGTATTCTGTCCATCCTCGTATGTCCACACATTCATCTTAACATCCTCATCTCTGCAACTCGCATCTTCTGCTCGTGTGTCCGAGTCATAGCCCAACATTCAGCTCTATATAACATAGCAGGTCTAATCATAGTTTTGTAGAACTTTCCTTTAAGTTTTAGAGGTACTTTACGATCACATAAAACACCCGACGCTCTTCTCCATTTCAACTATCCTGCTTGTATTCTATGTAAAATTATTTCAGGGACAATGACATATTATCTCAATAGACTCTACCATACACACCACAATATAAAGGTGTATTAGAGGCGAAACCGAACTTTGTTGGACATTGTTAGGTTAATGATGGACCATGCGAGTTTTTTTAAATCCTTTTAGGGTTATACACTTGAGACAACTGTTTACTTGCTAAATAGAGTTTCGAATAAAGCAGTCTCTATTACTCCATATGAGATATGAATTGGTAAGAAACCTCAGTTGTCTTACTTGAAGACCTTGGGGTTGTCCTACTTATGTGAAGAGGGTTGAATTAGACAAGTTAGATGTTATATCTGATAAGTGTTTATTTATTGGTTACCTTAAGGAAACAAGAGATTATAAATTCTATCATCCTATAGAGCAAAAGGTGGTTGTTTCAGGATATACTTTGACATCTTAGTCATTACATCTCTACGAAGATGTGGATATGAGATGATTAGGTATAAGTTGAAATACTTGAAGGCGTTTAGATAGCCAACAGAGGATTCGCTGCTCCATGCAAAAAAGAGAAATATATTCTATGGCCACTTATTAGGATTGTTTTTTGAAGTTTTTGCCAAAGCATCACATGTCAAGAGTATAATACTTTTGGATACATGTCTGAGCAATTTAAATCTGTAGGATAAGGAAGAGGCAAAAGGGTGAGTCCTAACTTGGCATATGGAGTAAGTCCAAGGGCACACTCACATGAGCTAACCTGAGAAGGAACTACCCAACGAAGAAGGGAACTAATTTACTGTAACCCAAGTCACCACCCTATCCTAAAATCGTAACCTCTCTCTTTACCCATCATTTTCTTAACCTATGAGCAGTCATCATTTTGCAATTACAAAGAATACAAGAACATACAACGAAGCAGTAAAAGCCATTGAGGATATAGAACCACCTGCTCTTGGT
>JBAMHZ010295916.1:0-13167 GCA_037177395.1 Alpinia galanga | reverse complement strand
CCACCCTTAGATTTTACCTTACCAAGTATCCATACTTGGACTTTCTCCTTTGCCAACACCATGTTGGACTTTTCCCTTCTCAACTCCACGTTGGACTTTCCTTGCCAAGAAACCATTCTTGGACTTTTTCTTTGCCAAGTCATACTTGAACTTTCTCCTTTATTAACACCATGTTGAACTTTCTCCTTTGCCAAGTCGTTCTTGGACTTCCCATATCAAGTCAACACACTTGGACTTCTCCATTTGTCAAGTCAACCATTCTTGGACTTTAGCAACCAACTCCATCATAACATATATGGTCAAATCATATTGTAAACATCAAAACCTTTGTCAAACATCAAAACTCAACTCGAACACAACTCAAGTTTGGTCAATCGTGACCTGGGCCGATTGCACCAACATAATGTTTCAATTGCTCAAAGATAATTGTTTTGAAAATAAGGCCAAATCATTATATGACCAATTGATACTTAGAGATGAAGAAAAAATTTCAGCCTTGTAGTTAGGATTAAAAATATTAACTTAAAGTTTAGATATACAAAGAACAAGCATAAGAAAAGTATCCACATTGGTTTGGAATCAAATTTGTCTAAAACATGGTTGAAAACAATTAGCACACACCTTCACATATCGTCATGCTTGAGCAAACTAAACGAAAATCAAAAACAGGTTAAAATGGTATGGGATGCACATGACTACAGATTTCAAGAACTCGTGGAAAATATTTGATATCTATTCAGCAGTCACAAATTGGTGCATCTGAAATAATTACTACATTTCTGTTTTAGAAGTTAATTGTCAAACCAAGAATAATTCTAGACAGTCATGCATCAATGCTCTCTTGTCATTTTAACACATTTAGAAGAAAAAAAATTAAATGTGGGATAAAATTAAACCTTTTCAGGTTAATACAAATGTAATCATTTTTGTATGAAGAGATGGCATTACGGGTTTAAATAAGGTGATAAATATTAAGGAAATCATAGGTAGAACCACATGTTTTTTCTTAAAAGAAGAAATCATTTCTAAATCCTTATCTTCTAGATTTCACTTACTGCATGAAAGCAATTGTTAGTACATTGTAAAATAAATCAATAAGAGAGACCGAGCTCAAACTATCTCCATTTTCCACTGTATCATTGTGGTTACTCATTCATGCAAATCATTTATCTTCATACAAGAGCAAGGAAAGAATCAGTTTCCTCCCAGAGAGAGGAAAGCTGTACTAGTAACATCAACAATGGATAGTCGCAAACCGTATCGAAGACCGTCGACTTGATCCCTCTCTCCTCGAGCGTCAAGGCGCAGACGAGCCCCGCGACCCCGCCGCCAATGATAGCCACAACGGGATCCTCCGCCACGGGCTTCGTGAACACGACTTGCTCCTGCGCGAAGCTCTTCTTGATAGAGGACCTCCTCGAGGTCCCATACGAGCGCCTCCTCGCACCTCTCCTACCAGGTGCCTCTGCGCCGCTTTCCATAAGGCGGCTCGCTCTCCCTCTGCCGCTGCTCTTCTTTGGCAGTTCCGGTTCCGGTTCCGCAGAGCAGACAGGCATGCGTGGCCGCGCGAGGGTAGGGCATCGTAGGAGGAAGGGTCTGATCGGTTGGAGAACCAGAGAGCAGCTCAATAAAGCAGTCGAGTACATCCGCAGCCTTCGGAACGAAGAGATTGGTGGAACCGAAACCAGAAAGCTACTGTCGAGAACGATACGATGGAATATTTTTATTTTTGGCAAAAATTAAATTAAATTAAGCAAAAAAATTTATAAAAATGAGAATATCATTTTTACTTATAATAAAAAAAATGAAAGAAATATTAATAACTAATAAAAAAAATTTGAAAAAATATTCCACACAAAACAAACAACCAAAGTTTGAGTGTTTCTTAGTTCGAGTTGGTTACGTTGGACGACGATGTTTATGTATACAACTGTGAGCGACAACAAGTAATGTACAGTAATTTTGTCAGAAAAATCATCAGAATCACCCTCACACGACCGGAGTCAGAGTTTAACCAGACTGTTGCCAAATTTCAACCGCGATTCAATTAGAATTCGACCAATTACAACCACCAATAGTCGCAACACTATCAATCACAATTTATCAAAATTCAACTGATTTCCGATTGTAATTCAATTGAAATTCAACACCGATCAAACAACACTGACATCTCCTAAAATTCAAAAATTGAACTATAATATTATCACCATCGACATTGAAAAATTTAGACACCGATTAATCACCAATCGTACCGTCGCACACAGACACACATAAGATTGTCGGACAGCATATCAAATCTCATCTTAGTTAATGCAACCACTTATAGAATACCTGTCTCTCTATAATCCTATTTTCCTAATTGTGCAAAGGAAATTAACATAAGATCAAACTAACTCGTCTTATTTGACTTGAGCGTATTTTAACTCTACATAATTAAGTTGAATTTCACAGTTAATAAGGTAGTAATTACGCTAAAATACCATACAAATCTTCACAATTTGCAGCTTGTTCTTTGAACATGATACAATTATGATCAAAAAAGCCTTCAGCATGTGAAAAGGATAATTGTGCAATTCACATCTCTTCCAAATCAGTGGAGCATGACTGATGCTGGTTTATTTCAAAATTAATAGTCCCAAGAGTTCAGATGGAAGCTTGAAGCATACAAGTTCGATCGAAATGGCTGTGATGAGAGTTTCAGTCCAGGGATAGCTTGGCTAGAGTGAGAGCTAATACTTTAACTCCATTTGCAATGTCCTCTATTGATGCATACTCTTCAGGCTTATGGCTGTAACCTGCAATGCCAAGTAGATCCAAATCAAAGATCGAATGACGCATTAATCCAATAACAAAGTCGAAATAAGCTCACTTTAAGAAACAATTATACTCTAACGAGGTCAGCACGTAATGATTCTTGTTCTACCTCATATTTAAGTTTGTTTGAGCACCTAATGAATTTTATTATCAGACAAAATCATAATGGTGTCCCTGTTTTTCATTATCAGACAAAAGAGGAGCATCTCTCTTTTAAAATTATCAAAAGGGCACCCATTAGATATTACCTACTACTCTGCCCTTCTTAAACCAATTTAGACCAATTCCTAATTCTTAAAAAAAGGGAAAATAACTACCGTCTTTTCCTTCAAGAACATCTCCATTATATGGTTGTAAAATGAGTGGTTTAAACCCACAATTAAAAAATAAATATTTTCATATTACAAGGTCAGGCGGAGAGGAGGACCTTAAGGATGAGAGACCTTCAATTCAACTTAGCAAGGGGGTACAACTTGAGAAGGCGGCATCAACATAATCATAGAGGAGACGGCTATGAGGAAGCGAATCAGATAGAAAAAATCAAGAAGATAAACAATGTTAAAGAAGATGATCATGAGAAGGGAAAGAAACGAGCAATTTTATATTTTCTTTCCCCTTTAGTTAACTGATTCAAACCTGTTTAGTAGGGTAGAAAGGAATATGAGGCAACTCTTGATATCTTGAGGGGGAAAAAAAAAGTCCCTTTGATAGTAATGAAAATGAGGAGCTTTACATCAACTTCACGAATCATACTAGGAATCATCTTTCCATTGCAATAGCAAAAAATAGATATCAAATAACAAGTTGTGTTTAATAGAGCAAACCTTTGTAGCAAGGAATGAATATCATGCCCATTGGAGATACTCTGCATTTGTTATAGTAGGAAACTGTTAGCATATGCCATGTGTCATACTCTGAAGCAACAGAATAAGAGAAAATACATGTACCTGGCCATGAAGAGTGCATCATGGTAAGCTCTACTGATCATCAACCTATGACTCAGGTTCAAATGTTGCGATGCAGCTTTCATTGTATTGATTATTGATTCATCACAAAGAGCAGGTGGATCCTGATTAACAATTTCGAACTGTGACAATTCAACTCCACGCTCCTTTGCAATCCTAGTGGCAGATTGTTGAATTTTCTCAATCACAATGTTCCTTCTCTTCATGTCGACGTCTCGTGTGTCTGTAAGAACGTCAAGAAATTAGTTTTAAAGGACGTAACAAGGCTTGACATGCTCATCCTACGTAATCTCAATTGTAAATAGTTCCATGAACTAATTCTCAATTATTTTACTTGTAAATCATATCTTCAATTTGACAGCTTAAACATGGCATTGTCAAACGAAGATGGGATTTACAAGTAAAATGGGGTTATAATTATAGGCCTACCTTTTGTGAGTTAATGACTCCTTAACTAATTTTATCTAACTACTGCATGATGAATGTCCCACAAAAGGCTTACCTTTTGTGAGTTAATGACTCCTTAACTAACATTCTCTAACTACTGATTGTTTGAATGTCCTACAAAGACACAATGGTGAGAAGATACGAACGTAACAAATACAAACTAGATGGTACAATAGCCTCTTGTCATTCTGTGAAAATGAAACTGAAATTTTGTAGTTTAAAATTCAAAAATGAAATAACATGCAAACATAAGAAACTTCTTATTTGTCGTGTCCTTGAATATGATTTTTTTTCCCAGCACATTCCAAAGTTTCTTCTCTTCGCACGATGCTAGTAGGTCCCCATGGTCTGACATTGAATTGAGGACATGACCACAACACATTGAGTCGTCTTTCTATAATTTGCTCCGTGCTTGGGCCAACACAAATGTGTCTCCTTTGTCAGGCTTGAAAATGTTAAGGACCTATTGCAAGAAGGTGCCTTTTTTTCTGTCACCATTTAAATTTTGAGTTGTCAAACATCTCCAATTGAATGAGCTCTCTCATATCCTTAATTGTCAAAAGAACCATCTTTGCACGGCAAAAAATTAATCCTCAAGATTGTTGTAGAAATAATTTATGGCCACTGGATTAAAATGATTACTTGTTGATTCCATGTGTAATCTCTTTCCTTAAAGGTTAATTTGCGACCATCAATGGTGTGTACCAGGATCCAACGAATTTATAAGATTATCCACTCCTTGCGACTTTCACTACTGAGGAAGAACCCACAGTCCACCCAACTTGGAAACAAGGTAGCTGGAATTCAATCGCTTCAGTGAATCCAGCGGTAGAAGCTTTGTATGAACTGAGGGAGAAGTTTACCACTTAAAATGGAAAAGAGACTGACTAGAATTTACAAAATTACTTAAATTTGAATTGAGTTTGGCCAATCCACTTGAGTTCTAAAATAGACTAGGGTTGCACAGTTCAAGTTTATCCTACGTCGCTAGAACATTGAACAATACAAATTGCACCAGTTTAACGCACATATGACCCAAATTTGTCATGAGCAAAATACATGATATCTCAACTAAGTCCACTTTTAGCAAAACGTAACTTTATGCATGAATCTATATTTAAATATCTCAATCTCACCCCAAAATTTAAATGTGGTCCTTAAGTTCTTTTAGAGTTCCAGGAGCTTCCTGTTCTTCATTTCTGTGTTCTAAAAACCTTCTAGAAAACAATGTCTATTTTAAAAAATTCAACAGAAAACTAGGTCAAGTTCCAACAAATAATCAGATGTCTTCTAGGACACCATTTTAAGCAATTAAAAAACCTAGTGAATAGGCATCAGCTCATAAAGGTATCTGGTCATTGCCAGTTTCAGTAAATTTCTAGTGCAATGCAACAACAATAGTAAATTGAAAACTATTCTTAAAAAATCAGCATATGCTAACTTATGCCTTGTTTACTTCGAGGTGTGAATTGAAGAAGGAAAGGAATTCAAACTAGGGAAAAGGAAAGGAAAAAAGAAAGGAAAAGAAGAAGGAAAGGAGAGGGAAAGAAAGAAAAACAACATAGGCTGAAAAAAGAGTTTCGTAGACGCTCGACTAGATAGGGTCAGTGAGGAGAAAGGGTGTCGTTCAGAACAGCTCTGATAGGATCACAAGTAAGGGTTGGTAAAGCACAGCCTTGTTTTTGCCCTCATCGGTCGAAGACAAGCGTAAGCTGACCTTCATTTATTTCCTACTTTTCTAGTTACGTTTTTGTCCATCCATGGAAAACCGAGACAAAGCAGCTCTGCTCTTTCCAGGCGACCTGACCTCGTCGTTCTCCGGTGGAAGAGAATGACCACAGCCTGCCGTCTTGCGCACACGACTCGTCTTAATAGTCTTTGTTTTCTAACTGCGTACATAATGATTGACTGCAGTGAACTTCCTTATGTTGGCTTTGACTTGCCGACTGGAACTCATCCTGCCAGGTCTTAAAGGAGAGATGGCAGTATACTGATTTCTTATTTCACAGTGCTTGCCCAGTTCGCTTTCTTCCTATTTCCCATTTTCTTGCTTGCTTAAGATCGCGTATGCTTCTTTTTCAGCTATTGAGTCCCCACCTGTCTACCGCTTAGAACCTTCCACAGCTCTGAGTGAACTACCGTCTGACACAGCTGTCAATCAAGAAATTCTTTGTCCGCTTTCCTGCTCTGATTGGACTCGTCTTTCGTTTTTTCCCTATGCTGTTCACTAGCCGGATGGCTCTTTTCCAAAAACGACTACTGGCAGGAATGAGACCACTCCACTGGTGAATGAATTGGGGGAGAAAGAAAGGAGAGAGAAGAGGGAGGGGAGAAAGAACAAGGAAAAAGGGAGAGGGAGTATGAAGAAAGGAGACATTGTCCAAGGGCACAGCTCTAATGATGGTACCATTGTCCATTTGACAATCAACTCTTCATAGCACAATCTTTGCTGAGAGGAGGAAGGAGGGAGAGTAAGCAGATAGGAAATAAGAGAGAAAGAAAAAGATGATGGCACCATTGTCCATCTAACAATCAACTCTTCAGAGCACAATCTTTGCTGAGAGGAGGAAGGAGGGAGAGTGAGCAGATAGGAAATAAGAGAAAGGAAAAGGGATGAGAAAGATATGATACTCCAATTTAGATGGATGAGTTTTTATTGACTTGGGCTTAAGTAGTTTATGTCAGTGGTTGAGCTTGAAAGGTTAAGAGGTTGTATCTCTCATCTAAGCAAGGCTTAAAAACTTGGTATCAGCGCAAGCATAATCATATGTGGTGAGGTGTTGAAAAGGGTCCCGTATCTGATAATGTAGGAACATCAAGCCTCACATTTTGCCAATTTGGCATGATTCTAGGATGAGCTAGATTTTGATACTTGAAGGCATGTCAAACCTAAAGTAAGGAAGATTATGTCACTTGATTATCTCACGTTGTGAATTATGAACTAATAAAGAAGTTTTGTACGGTTAAATGAATAAGCTAGTATTGATATGGGTCTAAGGATTTCAAGCTAATGCAACGTGCAAATTCTCTCATCTAAGTGGATATATGACAAAAAGAATATCAGTGGGAGGGGAGGGGAGGGGAGAGAGATAAAAAAGAAGAGAAAAGAGGGGAAAGTGAGCAGGTTAAATAGAGCAAGATTATAACAATGAACCTCTCATCTAGCCAGCATTAAGTGATACCTTTCTCTTTTGGTTGGCTTTGTCTTGATCAAGTAGAATGTCCGCATCTATATCTATATATGGTGATATGACAATTGTATGTGCAATGAAGCCAAGCTTCAATGGCAAATGATCACGATTGAGGATTGTTCTTTGGTTCTTTTGATGTTACCAATCCATAGTGGGGTTTGGTCATCAATAACTTGTATAAATGGATTGTCATGTTGAGCGGTCAAAAATCTGGTGACCTCTATATGTTGTCAGAGTAGTTTGTTCAGTCATCAAGTTGGTGTTTGCTTTGCTAGTGAGAAAGGTATCATCATTGGAGGTGGATGTAGTTGGTTGGTTTGTCAATGTTTTGTCTTGAGGAATTGACAGTAATAGTTGTGAGGGAAGAGAATTATTGTGCATCAGGTATATGTCATAACTATTGAGAGTGTATGTGTGCACTACCCCTGCATACTTAAAGATGTTGTGAGTGGTGTAATAAACTACTAATATTGTGTGTGTTGGGTGAGAAGTATAGCTAATTTGGTATCGAGTTTATAGTAACCAATCACTAGTGTATGCATTATTGGGAAGTGTGTTATTGGGAAGGAGCAATTTGACTTGAGTCAAAAGGGTAGAGGTTGTGACTTGTACATAAGTTGCAAAGCTTATATTTAGTGAATTTGAACACCAAGTCTATAGTGACCAAACACTATAGTGTGTGTTACTGGGAAGGAGCATTTTGAGTGTCAAGTGGACCATGGCTAAAACACAATCCCGATAAGATATCCTATTTCATCTTTTTAACTTTGATACTAGTGTTACTCTAATTTTATTTGGCCTCAATTAATTACTATTCCTTCATCTGCACGTCATGACATACTTTGCTTAGATGTGTAAACTGCAATAATACTCAATTAAGGAACGAAAGTAATCATTTACCCTAAATTGAAAACACATATAACAGGTACAAAAGAAAGCATAGGTGTCAATACTTTTCTGCTCCATCTAATTCTTCTTTTGACAATGGAATTCCCTTTTTTTCATCTCCTTTCATAGCATTGGCATCAATTTCATGTGTTTCTGGAGCAAATTTTTTATCAACTACCTACAGGAAAAAGCAAAGAAAAGAAAAAGAAACCAGAAACAATATTATAAGAAATGAAATTGACAAGCAACTTTTAATGGTGCATTCACAAACTAACTGATTTCAAATTTAATAAATTTATGTTATTTCAATATTATTACTTTCTATCTTATGAGAGTTCAAAATATACATATAAATAATATTCTGAGTGACCTAAATGATACTGGAATTTTACTAATCACACATTTTGAGGAAAAATTGTTTGGTTCATAATAATTAGTCCACTTGCATTACCATCCATCACTATTTACTCTTTCACTGACAATCCTTATCCCAGTAAATATCATTATTGCATTATGATAGACTACACCCAGTCTAAAAGCCCAACAAGTTTTTCCACCCCTCAATCTTTTGAAGCTTTAGCTTAGTGTAACAAAGGTGGTGCTGATTGGATTTACTTCAGGAATATCATCATCTTGCAAGAAAATAGGTTTCACAGTCTGTACTTTGCTAATGGGAGAAACTGGTTCGTTCTTGTACATTATAGGCTGATAAAAACGTTCTTCCTGAAACACAAGGGAGCATTAATTAATGAGAAAAGCTGGTTTCCATTGAGATGGAATCATTCAATTCCATCCTCCCACAGAAGTGATTGTTATTTTTTTTCATCCTTCTAGCTGATGGTTTCTTGGGCTTCTCTCATTGGTGACATGTGGCAGGCCAGACAGGGAAAAAAAGGAAATTGTTTACTGGGAAAAGAATCAGCGAGAACACAAGATTCCACCAAAGTGGAGAAAGAATGAAATTGCATGCTTCCAACCCAATCAATACATTTGATATGAACTTAGGTAATTATCTAAGAAACGTAACAGAAGCTCCCAAATATGTTTAGACAGATGGCGCAAGTGGTCAAAGTGACAGAAAGCAAACTACAGGTCAGCAAGATAAAGTTGAACTATCTCTCAATTGAGTAGCGTGTATCCTTTCCCCATTATTTTAAAATTTTGTTATATGCACTGGTGTTACAGTCTATGCTTAGTAACTTATACATCAAAAACGTTTGTGTTTATTAACTTAATAGTGTTGAGAGTTTCACTCACTTTCTAGTACCTAAACCACATATGGGACTGTTTTAAAAAAACTCCTTTAAGGGCACAATTACTCTCTTTTTCACCATTGTGCCTTCACACGTGGAGGTAAAACAAAACAAAGCCTGCAACAACTTGTGAATGTTCTTGTCCTTCCATAGCCTTCCCTCCTACCTTTGCCTCTCCTTTTGTTATCAGTCAAAGCGAAAATAACAATGAATACACTGAAGCTCTCCTTCAAGTACATATCTTGTCCTGATCCACCCCTCACAACTTCTCTGTCTCTCCTAGCCATCTTGCTGTCAGATTCATTCCTCTTCTTCTCTTTTGCTGTTATTATACTTATCACTAGAGTTGTTGACCAGGAAATGGAATAAATTGGCAGATTTATAAGAAAAATTGGGTTTCCAGACAATCAATAGTTAAGCACCTCATTCTTCCTATTGTGGTTGATTTCGCAAATTAAAGAACATTATAGGCAGTTATTTAGTATCTCATGATTATATTGAAGCCAGTTAACTTTTATTTTCTAGTTATAGAGTGACATTGTCCTATCCTGGCACCACCACCACCAATGACAACAACGAGTAGTGAATACCAACAGCCCAAGGTTGGCTGTGATTCTTATCACACCATCAAAATCTATGCAATGTCATGTCCTGCCACCAAAAAAATGTTATATGCTTATAATAATTTAGGAGAACAAGTTCATAGTATGGTCATTATTTTCTAACTTAATTTGATCAAACAAGGTAACCCCTCTGAGTCTTTCTCTGTTTTTGAGTGCTGATGAACCCTCGGCCATGCCATGTCACTAAAAATATAAAGCAATCCAGAAAAACTAGCACTTGCCAAGTAGCTGTGGGATCACAGCATCATGGTGCTAAATCTCATTTCATCTTAAGCCATAAAGTGAATCTGAAACTAGATGAAACATTGAATTTGATGATAACCAACGAACTGCATTGTAAACAAAAAAAACCAGCAAATCCAAGATAAAAATAATTTCTGCACTATACATGATGTAAGCTAAATTAGAGAAAGACAAAATTGCAACAAAATAAATATGCTGTAATTGGGTTAAACCTCGAGATAAGCAAAAGATGAATCATTTTTCCTTTTAGCAATGCACGAACATGGATCCTTAGCATGCATGTCTTGCATCCTGCACATAGTTTGCAACACATTTAACAAAAATTAGCAATTACATCAGCAATCAAACCACCTTCCCAGCATCAAAGAAAAAAATGTGTGCACGAAAGAGTAAAAATAAGATATAATTCTAAAACAAGGACATTTGTAGTTTTACACACTTGGTGCACTTCTCAGAATTTTCCCTCTTAGCCGAAGAGATTGAAAGACAAACATCTTCAGCAGGAACACCCAGAGCTAGTTTATCCTTTTCTTTTGGCGTCTCTTGCATCTCTGTATCAAGATAATGACTCAGCAGGGAACTTGTGGAAGCCACTGGACTGCTGTCATTTTCTCTTGAAGTATCAGCACAATTGGATCTATGTGGAAAAGAAAAATCTTTTGGTTTGAAGATCTCCATATCTTCTGCATTTTTTTTACATGCATCAGCATCATTTTCATCACCATCCAACACTCTCTCAAATGCATCATGTAAAGTCTCTTCCGTCGAAATTATTCCAAGAGTAGGTTGCAATGAGTTATCGCTGCATTTAAGATGTTCCAAATTATCAGCATACTTAGGTGCTACTGCTTTAATAAGGTCTGGAGTTGCATCGACACAAGCTGAAGTTGCATTTCCTTCAACTCCCAGGGCCTTCTCTGAATCTTCTTTTGAACCCGAACTAGAACACACTGCATCTTCTTTTATCTCTTTTTTGGAAAGTTCGACATTTTGCTCACTGATCTTTTTTTCACAGCAACCATCTCCACCCTCCAGCGCTGCTTCAGAATTAGCAGCTAGTGAATCACGCTCATGTGGTGTTTCCGAAGAATCTAGAAGGTGCCAGGGCATAAGTCAAGTAGCATGAAGCAATCGAAATAGAACAAGAGTCACAAGTTTCATTGAGCTAGAATCACAAAGGCCGACACTAAATACTGGTTAAACATAGCATGAAAAAGGTTGCTAATAAGTACAATTATGCCTGGAAGTTTTAATTGTGAAAAAAAATTATTAGTACAGACAAGCAAGGAATGCATACCTGACTTTCTAACTTTTTTAGCCGGTTGTGGAGAAAATAAAGCTCTATAGGTCCTAGCCGTCATCTGCTTTCTCTTTTTACCCGTCAGAGGAGTTCTCTGATTGAGATTTTTAGACTTAACCCCTCCTTCGGAAACTAAAACTGACGTCTTTTTTCCATTCTTCACTTCATTACCTTTCTTCTTCACAGAGTAATCTGAGCTTTTGTAAGACTTCTTAGAACTTGAGGAACCTGAGGCAGAAGATTTGTCAATCCTCTCTGACCTTCTTAGAGAATTCTGATACACTTTCTTCACTTCCCTTTCTATCTTCGCCTTCTTTGAAGGGGTGCCCAAGCTTTGGCTTTCCAGCCGTTCTGATTTCCTCGAGTTGGAATTTGATGCGGTTGAAATTTGCATGCGAAATTCCCTGGCGGATCTCCTCAATGTAGAGGAATCCTTGGGTCCAGAACTAGTGGTAACCATGTCTTCTCTGTCCTTCCCTTTGCCGCTAGAAACTTTACTACTGGAATTAGCATTTTGCTTTGTCACAGAGATGCTCAAATCGTGCAGGTCTTTGATTTTTGAGGTGGCTCCCTTGCTCTTGGAGCTACCAATACCATCTTTTCTATGAGACTGTGCGCGGACCATAGATTCAATGCCGACTGCGAAAAAGCACACAACCTTAGCTAAACTAACCAAAATAAACACTGAAGAAATGCACACAGCATGCTGTCTAGAGCACAACTTATCATGATATGCATAGGATTAAACAGTCAGCGCAAATTCGAAAGCAAGGAAGGAAGAGTGCTGCACTCTTCGATCGAAGACGACGGCAATGTGAGCAAACAGCAGAAAAAAAAAACAAACAGAATAAGAGGATTGTGAAAAACAAAAGCCTCAACCAGCCCTTACCGACGACGACGAATCCCCTCGTACGGCCCAACCCTCCTGGCGGCCGATGCGGTCTCTATCGCCGGACTACGGGGAACCCAAAAGGGGCAAACTTTTCAAGGTTTTTGTACGAGCAAAAATTAACAGAAAAACAAACACCGCTTTCAACGAACGGCAAAGACAGAGATCGAAGAAAAAGAAGAAGAAGATGAGGAGAAGGTGCCCTTGGGAAGAGGAGAGGAGAGAAGCACTGCGATTTCGGCGCCGCCAACTCGAAGGGAAGGGAAAGGTTGGAGCCGTCAGAACGGGGTTTGCATCGATAACACGACTCATTTTCCCCTGCGCATCGCACCGTGTAACATATAAACGGGGAGGAATTTTTTTACATAATTTTAATTATGAAATTATTTTTTAATATTAAAAATGTATTAAAATATATTTTAAGAATTTCACTGCCGTTAAAAAAATTTGTAAAAATATTAAAAAATATTTAGTCGTATTTAATGGGTACTAAAACCCAAATTTAATGTGTATGATGAGAATATTAATTATATGGAAAAAAAATTATTTTATCC
>JBAMHZ010295808.1:0-13169 GCA_037177395.1 Alpinia galanga | reverse complement strand
AGATCTGCACTACTTTGTTTTTTTTTTTTTTTGTTTTTTTTTCAACTCTTTCTGGCTAGTTGTTTAGTTTCACAAGTCCTAGCATCGTTCTTTATCTACGACAGAAATGTATTATGTCGCTGAAGAAATAGTATTGTTCTCTTATTTCATAATGCTGGATCAGCAATTTGTGTCAGAGTTCTTTGTTTCACAAATTTCTAGATTTTTTTTTGGTCTAGAAATACTAGTGGGGTTGCAATCTTTTATATTTAGCACATTAACATTGAATATAGTTGATTTTAAAATTTCAAATTTTTGAGGAATACACTCCTGGGAGCTAAAGAGTTCAAACTTCCATATTTAGGCTTTTACTAGGGTTGATAACATTGGCCTGACCGTTAAATACTTGCAACGGATTGTACGCAGCTTGGTTTCATGAGGTTATGATTGTTCTTATTATTGCACTAAGAAAATTATTGGATTGCTTGTTCTCTGCTTGATCAAAATTCAAGAAGGTTAAGTTTTAGTGTGATAGTATACTAGAGGTTTGCTGTGGAAAGTAGTTGGTATAGGTGATTGAAGCCAAATGTACCATGCTTTTTGCATACATTGATTGGATGACTGTGTTTCAATTCTAAATCAGCATGGTGACTGGATCACCATGAACTAGGGTATTTGTACTCTGCAACTTGATGGCGATAAACTTGTGCCTTATTTTTAAATTATTGGCACAAATACAGTCAATCATCTCAATCACTTCTAAAATAACATGATATATCAAAAAATAGGGTATTTAGTTACCCTTGGTAGAATCGTCATTGTCACTCTATCTCTGTTTACTCTAAAACCATTAACACTATTCTATCATTTGCAAATCATCATCTTAAGTGATTGAATCACCCCATTTCTATGATAATTTGATACATATGAGCATCAACCTTAAATGCAGTAATTGAATCTCATTACCAAATCGGCATGATTTTGCTTGAATTAGTTATATCAAATATCACCTTGGGAAAATAAACCTGAGATTTTATAAGTTCATCGTCCCATTCACTGGTCCTTCAACTCCCTTTATGTGTATTACACACTAGTAAGGTTGGGTTTTTAACAGGACATTTAAAGGGCAAATTGGCAACTACCAAGAAATTCATTGCATCTTTTCTCTGGTCCTTCAACCCCCTTGATGTCTATTTCACACTAGCAAGGTTGGGTTTTTAATAGGACATTGTACTGGCAAATTGGCAACCACCGCTCCCAAAGTTATACATTTACTGATACCATGCACTGGGGAACCTTAGCTCATTGTTAAATGCACCTTTCTAATATACTGTACAATTGGCATTTTTAACTTCTTTGTTTGCTTTAGCAATGTCCAAATTCACCTTGTTATGATTAAATCTTGAGTGCTGTAATGTGGAGTCGAGGATAATCTCTAGTAACAAGATGTATCACCAGTGCCATTTATCCTAGTCTGGATACTATAAAAAAAGTCTTGATATTTAATGAGAGGAAGATGCACCATTACTTCATTTGGCTTCATTTGTTCCATTCTGAAACACAGGATTATTGTATTTTTTTTTACTGCAAGGTGCATTCTTGCGTATAAATCTAATTCTGGCAGATTGTTTGCCCGTTTCCAGACACAATTTTCTTTGTCACAATTTGTCCTTTCATGGAGAATCATTCTCTTGCTGTGCTAACTTTACAGATGACTACTGCCATTGCTATTGAAGATGTCCGAAGAGAGGTGAAGATTTTGAGAGCCTTGGCAGGACATAACAATCTCGTTCAGTTTTATGATGCCTATGAAGACAATGAGAATGTTTACATAATAATGGAGTAAGCTGCTATGTTGATCTTTGAACTTAGGGTTATTATTATGTTATTGTTTATTCTACTGGTATGTAGTTATTCCAAGATTTTTGTTGTTAGATGTACTGTAGATTATAATTGAAATGGTGAGTTTGTCTTAACCTTGAAATTTAATGTTCATGCTCATTCAATATATTGGTTCTCAAATATATGAGATTTCTCTCTCTCTTTGGATGTTCATGTTATAGTTTCGTGAAATGCCTTTGTTTCTCACATTTGTTTTGTAGCAGAAAAGAAATGAACTCGTTGGCACATCTCTTCATTAACCTAAATTTACTGCAAGTTCTTCATAATGAATTCGTGTCGTCCTCGTTAAATTGCCTTGTTTTGTGGAGTTCTTAAAGAATGAATTGGCTTGTCACAGGCCTTATAAACAGTAAATTGCCAACCATCCTATAATTAATTTCATTTTTTGGTTGAAATTTATTTTTAGTTAATATTTTGTTTGCTGGAATGGCAACAAGAATTTTTAATGGATGAAGATAATTGCACATGGAATGTCTAGCAGCAAGCCTAAATTCTAACTTATTCCACCTACAAGTTTTGATCAGTGCCACATACTTGTTTATACCAAAGTCATATTTCTGTTATTGGCTTAAAATGTAGTCTTACTTTCCCCCACTATTTTCAACCATAACAAATTCAATTTGTTTAGCACATAATGTATGAGTGATTTAATTCTTCATTGAAAGAATACAAAAAATTTTCTGGTCATGCATCAAAAGATATTTGCACAAGAAATAATCTCAAAGAATTTCTGCATAGAATCCCTGAAGCATCTCAGAAGTACCTTATTTTTTTAATGCGTTTGATAAATTGAATGCACCACATTTTAGCAATTTTTATGTGTGACTCAGATGCATATATAGTGCAGCCTGAAATTTGAAAACTCCATGCTTCATTGAGTACATCTGGTTCCTATTCTTCATGAACTTGGTTAATATCAAGTTTTCAACTCTGTTAAATAAGCCTAACGATACTTTTGATGCAGAAAAAATACAAATTATCTTTTTTTCTGGCAAATGGTCTAAATTTCAACTTATGAAATTTTATTTTATTTATAACTTATTATTTCTAGCAAACCTTGTATATATTACACGTCTTAGGATACCAAGTTACTGTATGACCTATAAAAGAGGCCCACTCATGTTATTTCATTCAGTCAAAGCATTAACAAAGCTTTGTTTTAACAATTTTCTCTTTTTGTTCTTATGGGATCATTGTCTGAGACACGTAAACCTGTCAGAATGCCAGCTGAGGTACTTGGCCTGTTTATGTTTCATGAACCTTGAAGTTACAACTACTTTATTGGTTAATATTGTACTTTATCTGTGGCTGCTATTGTGATTTCGTGTTCCTTTGCTGCCTTCAGTGTTATGTCTGTCATCTTCAAGAGATTTTTAAGGACTTGATGTGCAAAAGGAAATTCTCTTTCATTTTGCACGCAAATCTGTCACTTAAATATCTCCTCTGTAACACATGGCCCTAAATGTATGATTGAAATTGAGGATCATAGACTAAAAATACATGAAATGAAGCTTTCTTTTGCTCTTATGCTGCAATATCTTGCTTTGTAGTTACCATTATCTGCTTAGCTGCAAACTTTAAAAGACATCTTCAGATGTAAATGTGGTCATTACACATTATGCTAATCAAGGATCTTCTGCTAAATGTTTGACTGTTTTATCTTCAGGTTATGTGAAGGAGGAGAACTTCTAGATAGGATCCTTTCAAGGTACTTAATACATTGCATATGTTCTTGTTTCTTGCTTCAAGGTCCTATTTTTCTTTGTTTATAGATGCTTGATTCCTTGAGCAGGGGTGGGAAATATTCTGAAGACGATGCAAAAGCAGTCATGGTGCAGATACTGAATGTAGTCGCATTTTGTCATCTCCAAGGCGTGGTACACCGTGATCTTAAGCCAGAGGTAGTTAACATTTAGGCATCATATATTCCTGCAATCCTCTTCTCATTTCCCTCAACTTTTTTCTTTCCCTGTATAATATGAAGCTTCTGTATATCATAGTCGATGAATTTCTTTGGTGCATCTGAGAGTTGTAGAATTTCAACCTTTCTTAGAAACTCTACTTCTCAACTTTGTTGATTTTCACACTATGTATGATGTTCTCTGCTGCTAGATGAAGAGTTACTGTATTCTCTCTTATCAACAAGTTAATTTAGCTTTATGGTCTGTTTCTTACATGATTAAATAGTTCATCAACCATTATAAGATTTACTTATCTGGCTTGTTTCATGTCAATTCAATGGATTATTTATAATTTTATTAATTTATCTTATATGGTTGTATCTTTTGTTGATCCAATTTGAGTTTTATTCTTTCATATCAGCATCATCTAATTGTGTTTTTTTTATGATGTCCATCTATCTAGCTGATAGCAACGTTCATTCTATAGTAATTGGCAAGAACTTCCCTGATAGGCTGATTTGCAGGTAGGAATAGCCTTTTGCTCAATTTTTGGATATAATCTATCAACTTGTCCCCTGATATAATCTTTGTCATCAGTGAGGGTTAATCTATATGAATAAATTACAGTTGTTTCTTCTCCTTCCAGACTGTCTAAATCTCTTGTTACTACTGTTTCATCCGTCTGATCTGTCCTGAATTATTTGTTTCAGTCTTTTTTAGTGACCACAGGTAGTTGGGATATGTTATAATTGATTGCGGATCTTTTAATAGATTGTTCTCATATTCTTTCATCAGAATTTCCTTTTTACTTCCAAGGATGAAAACTCCCAGCTGAAGGCTATAGATTTTGGCTTATCAGACTTTGTAAAGCCAGGTTAGCCAGTTTTGCTAGTGAAACATCCAGTTCTATACCTATCAGTTTTACATTCTATTTCTCTATTGTCCATCTAAATTCTATATCTGAACTGTATCATTTTGTATTTTGCAGACGAGAGGCTGAATGACATTGTAGGCAGTGCATATTATGTTGCACCTGAAGTTCTGCATAGATCATACAGTACAGAAGCTGATGTGTGGAGTATTGGTGTAATTGCATATATACTCCTCTGTGGCAGTCGCCCATTTTGGTCTAGAACAGAGTCTGGTATCTTTAGGGCAGTCCTAAAAGCTGATCCAAGTTTCACTGAGCCACCTTGGCCCTCTCTATCTCCTGAGGCCAAAGATTTTGTTAAGCGTTTGTTGAGTAAGGATCCAAGAAGAAGAATGACTGCAGCACAAGCTTTATGTGAGTGTCTATCTAGTTATCTGGTTTCGCCAATCCAATCACAGAGCTAGATAATTTTTTAGGTTGGGGCAGTGAGTAATATAGTATTAATAATATTTACAAAGTATTAAAAGCCTTGGTCGTACAAAAACATAATTAATTAGGACTTGTTTGAACCTGTTTTAGTTGATTGAGATGATCAGGCCAATCCAGTTCAACTGACTGAGTTGGCTGGGTTAATATAATAAGACCATCCAAATAAGATTGTTTTAATCGATTGGATCAACCTAGTTCTGTTGATTGCATCATTCTAATAATTGTTCTGTTGTGCAGTTGCTACAATAATTTATCCCAGTTTACAAAGGAATTTATAAATTAATTAATAAATCAGAAAATGTATTTTAAGTTCTAATTGATAATTTCATTTAAAAGTCTAATATAATTTATATGGCATAATTATTCATCTGTGGCACCTAAGGCATGTGTCTCTTTTCAAGAATCAACATTTGCATTATATAACTATTGGCTGAAATAACTGATAGTGTTTCTCACAAAAGAGAATCAGAAACAAAAAATGGGTTAAGATGAAAGGAATGAACAATCGATAGTGAAATTTGAAGAATAGTGCATTCTTATGTGGTGTCAGCAACTTTTTAAAAATTTCTTGAAGTCGGAAATGTTAACTTCTCTAAACTACATTTGAAATATTTCTTTGTTTAATTATTCTATATTTTGTAGTGGTGTATTTTGAGTTTTTATGGTGTCAACCCTACAATTGTAAATGTGTTCTGTTGTCCTTATTTAGCTATGCTGTATCTCCAAATAATTAAGTACTTCCTATTTGCAGGCCATCCATGGATTAGAAATTACAAAGATGTCAAAGTTCCACTAGATATTCTTATATTCCAGCTGATGAAAGCTTATCTCCGTTCGTCTTCGCTGCGTAAGGCTGCTATAAAGGTAGGTTTCAAATGTTACTTTCTTGACAAACATCTCGGTTTCGTTTGTCTATTTTGCTTGAATGGCTAAATTTGAAATCACTTGCATTGTTTCATTCAAGAAAAAAATTTATTACCTGATGTTTTATGTTGATTTTATCTGATGGCCTTCTTGTAATAAGCTAACTTACAACTTTAGGCTGTAATTACAGAAGTTTTATTGGTACCTTTTAGTTTGATTGATGAAAGCAAGCTGTAAATAATGATGAATTCTTTTGAATGTTTCAGGCTCTGTCAAAGACACTAACTGTGGATGAACTATTTTATCTCAGGGGACAATTTTCCCTGTTGGAGCCTAACAAAAATGGGTGCATAACTCTTGAAAATGTCAAGATGGTTAGTTATGAAATGTACTTTGCTGAAAAAAATGTTCCCCATCCCACTTGTATCTCAGAGAAGTAAATAAGGGAACGAGAAGATTAGAGGTTGGAGCTTCTAGTAGTTTTTTAAAGCTTAATTCTATTTTCATCAGGTATTAACCAAAAATGCAACTGATGCAATGAAGGAATCACGTGTTCAAGATTTCATCCTTGCAGTATGTTCATATCCTTTTGTTGTTCTCATATTTTGAATTTTCATTTTGAATATTTCATTAATTTATATTTGTATACCAGCTCAGTGCTCTACAATACGGAAGAATGGATTTTGATGAGTTCTCTGCAGCTGCATTAAGTGTACATCAGCTTGAAGGTTTAGATAGATGGGAGCAGCATGCTCGTTGTGCTTATGAGCATTTTGAGAAAGATGGCAATCGTGCTATTATGATCGAGGAACTTGCTTCGGTAGGTTGTGTTATGCTCTTTGTATGTGCTAGATTAGAGTTACAAATGATGAATTCCTGGTACAGTCTTGACTGAATTAAGGTTGAAAAATATCAAGTTCAAAGTTGCTTAGGTAGTGTGCTGGTAGAATTTGTTCCTCATTTCTCATCTTATCCTGCCAGTTCACCTATGCTGCACGATCAAGCATTCCACAGGCTGATAACATATCTGTTGGTCAGTGAGTTATTAGATCATCAAGCCTACTGTACTATCCACTGTGTGCTGGCTGCTCGGCCGCCCAGATGGGTCTGGCTAGGGCCCAAACCACCTATCTACTTAGTTTTAGAATATTTTCAAGGATTTCAGACCAGATTTCAGATGGAATTATGGCACTACTAGATTCTCTAAGATGGAATTTGACAGTTGCAGATTTTCTCACTGGTAAAGTGTTCTAGAGCACATCTCCTTAATGCATTTAGAGGTTGTGTGATGCCATATTGTTTGTAAATAAGAGGATTTTCCTTTAGTGGAAGTATTTGGTGCCTGGGTAGTGCTGTGATCCCTTTTTTATTACTTTTCCGGGTTAGTGTTGCGGGAGGTGCAAGTTAGATGGGAAATATATTCTGCAAGCAATGAAAATTGATGTCTAATCCTTAATATACTCTTCTTTTTTTTATCAATATACATACTTGGATTATCACTGTTGTACGTGCGAAGCTGATTCACTTCCAACAGTATCATGCTTTTTGCTAACCAGAACGAATCGTACCTTAGTAATTAGACATAGCTGTTGGCTCCAAACTCTGCACAAGGTAGTTTAAGCTGCACACTATTCGAGGGGTTTTGTATTTGTCCTGGGATGTTTATTTGCACTTGGATCCATGTAATTACGCACTTAATCCATTTTTGGAGGCAAAATGTTGCATGGTTGAAAAGAGATTTTAGGAGATTAATTGGCCATGCATTAACAATTTATATTGGTGTTTATAGCCTAAATACTGCAGTGTAGTAATTATTTATGTTTTTAAAGCTTTTACTTCCTCTGATGTCAATCTTTGCCGGATGCATGCTCATTGAAATGTCTCTCGTTTTATTTACAGGAACTTGGTCTCAGCCCCTCAGTACCGGTTCATGCTGTTCTACAAGATTGGATAAGGCACACGGATGGGAAACTAAGCTTCCTAGGATTCATTAAGCTGTTGCACGGCGTCTCTAGTCGATCAGCCCAAGCCCTTGCGAAGCCTCGATAGATGTCTTTATTGCTCTTCCTTTCTCCTATTGATTAATTGACCTGCCATTAGCTGGGATTGTATGTATGGCTAGCTATTGTTCCCGAGGAAGCTGCTTTGGACTTAAAGATGGAGCCACCAAAATTATGATCACTAAAAGGTTTTGTGGTTCAATGTTCAGATTGCAGACGAATGCAGATTACTAAGAAAGGGTGCCATCATAAAAGTCTTGTTGATGTCGCCCCGATGCCATAGTTGTGAAGTAATCAGAAAGTCTCGGCTTGTCGATGTCGTCCAAGTCCATAATTGTGAAGTAATCAGAACCATTCCATTTCCATTGTGTGTTTGTTTCATTTTCCTCAATTAGGAGGTAATTTTGCCTCCTTGCTGATGCAATTTGTAATGGATTGCAGTTAGAGGGTTAATACCCAAAGATTTAGTTTGCAATTGTATGAATCTCAATTAACATTGGGCTATCCCACATGTAGAAAGAAAAAAAAATGTAAAAAAAAATGGTCGGACTGTTGCTTCTAGAATCAAAGGTGTTTGATTGTGTGACATTTAATTGAGTTTTATCTTCCAGCTTCCTCCAAATTTCTTCTGCTCTTTTTTTTTTTTTGTTTGCATTCTATTGAAATCGTTCATGTGGAACTCTTTTATCCTGATGTAATGCAATAAAATCAGTCATCACTTGCACCTGTTGATGCAATCGAGAGCTGTGTTGTGACCACACATAATGTTCATGTGTAAGGCAGAAAAGATGTTCTCTGCAACCAAAGTATTTTATTTCATTTCACGAACGACAATAAACAATGCTTATTTTTATTCAATTCCTCTTGAAATTGTTCTTTACACATGCATTTGCAATAAGTGACTGCTACTGTCAATATATACAAGGTACTTGATCATGGACCATTCTGTCTCCTATCAACATCATACTCGAGACTTTTATATGCCAAGCAATTAATGCCTTATGGCCCTCGAGCAATTAATAAGCAAAATATGAATCACTAGAAATAAATAACTAATAACAAAAGAAAAAAAGAGAAGAAGATCATAATGATAATATTGGAAGAAATATTCAACTCTAGATTCAAGTTAATCATGATTGAAACCTTGACAGTGAATGCAAAAAAAGACAACAGGCAGCCCATGTCTACCTTTCCAATTATCAAATCAAACATATGAAGGAGCCTTAGTGGGCAGGCATAAGTTGAGTAAATGGAAATTATTTGCTAACGCTCTTAATTTAGTCATGTATTTGTTTGTTTACATCAATGGAAAGAGATCTGAGAATGAAGCTCTGCGACCAAGATTTTTAGTTTAAAAATATGAATGCTGATTGGAATTGATGCAGTGCCATTTCCTACGTTTGTAGCTTCCTATGCTGCATCTACTGCCTCAATCAAACCACAGAACCAGATGAAAATCGATTAGAAAATCCAAAACCTTAGATATATATATATATATATGATCGGACCACTCAGAAGACATATACAAGATCATGCAAACGACAATGCACTGAGTTACTGTCTGGTCGTATCTGATCATCTTGACAGCCCACTGTGAACAAATTCAGCCGTCATGGTCGTCCAATCTCCTCGTCGCAGAAGCAGCCAAGAGGATGCAGACAACTGTTTGATCGAGTGTCTGACTCAGCATGGCGTTGGTGGCACAGGATCCACCCCCAACCTTGTCTACTGTTTAGGTTATCTGCCATATCTGATTTATTTATTTATTTATGCAAAGGAGACAAAGGACGATGGGAGAAGGTTAGGTTACTTCGCCGTGCACGCTGCAACCCTCTCCAAACCCTAAACCACAAAATTTCATATTCAATTAATTGCTCAAAGTAGAATTATAATATAATATTTCGCCTGAATGCTTCCTTCTCCTTGGGCCCATCAGGCACCATGGCGCATCGAATCTTGACGGGACTCACAATCCTCGTCCTCCCTCAATTGTTAATACGGCCATTTCTTAAAACGCTCTTACTATTTATTACAATTTTGAAAATATCTTCAAAGTTTAAATAATAACCAAACGCTGCCTATTTTTTTTTTTAAATTTTTAAGTTTGTTGTAAGAATGTCTTTGAGTAACAAAGGGTTAAATAATTATACATTAAAATAAATTAACTAAATTTAACAATAGATTAAATTGAATTGAGATCATTTGGCTGAAAAATAAATAGAAAAATAATTAATCTAACTGTTTAATTTGACTTTTAACCGAATTAATAAAAGTTTTATCAGTTTAATTTTTTTAAAAAAAAATTCGATCATTTCTATTATTAACCTTATAATGGTAAAATTGAATGCTAGGAGTAGTTTTGGCATTATAAAACTTTGGAGGTCATTTAAGATAGATCGTTAAATTTTAGGGGTGGAAGGATAAAATGAAATGAGGGCGCAGAAATAAAAAACGATGCGGAGCGAGTCTTGTTACCTTTCCCCTTCCGCCACCAGCCCATTTCCACGTCCCCTCCCTGCCTTTATGGAAACGGCAGCCGCCGGTTCCGCCACCGCCGGGCTCAACCACTCCGATTATGTTGAATCGTCCCCACGCTCCCGCGGCGGAGACTGCTGGGAGGAACCCGCGTTGCCCCCGGCCAGTATCGCCGGTGGCCGCCTCCGCTTGATGTGCAGCTACGGCGGCCGCATCGTCCCCCGGCCGAGCGATAAGGCCCTATGCTACGTCGGAGGAGAGACCCGCATGGTGGTCGTCGATCGCCACTCTTCTCTATCTGACCTTTCCGCCAAGCTCTCTCGGAACCTCCTTGGCGGTCGCTCCTTCTCCCTCAAGTACCAGCTCCCCAACGAAGACCTCGACTCGCTAATCTCAGTCACTGCGGACGAGGACCTCGACAACATGGTGGAGGAGTACGAGCGAATCGTGGCCGCTTCCTCCGCTGGCGTTGGGGGCGGCGCTACAGGCTCCTCCCGCCTCCGGCTGTTCCTCTTTCCATCCAAGGCGGAGATGTCGCCCGCGTCTTCGATTGGGTCTCTCCTGGATGATTCCAAATCGGAGACATGGTTCGTCGACGCGCTTAATAGCGCTATGGGTGGGATGGGGATCGACGGACTCCCTCGCGGCCTGTCCTCCGACTCTGCCTCCGTCAATTGCCTCCTTGGCCTCGAGGACGACTCCTCCGTGCACTCTCACAGCGGTGCCCTAATCTCCGGCAGTGCGGGAGGGGGTCAATTAGATCGGCCTGAGCCGCTCGTCATCCCGCGCCCGGAATCTTCCGGCAAGCTTGCCCGCCAAACCCAAGACGTTCACTCCATCCCGGACACGGCCATGCTCGATACGAATTCCTCCTTCGGATCTGCATCTTCATCTCCTTCTCTCTCCAATCTCCCGCCCATCCGCACCCGCCCCGATGACCGCCCTACGGGCTTCGAGGACAATTTTTCCCACACGATTCATTCCGCTGCACCGGCCTCAGCCACCGGTGGGCACGAAGATTGTAAGGAGCCAGCGTACCCTCACTATCGCCACCCCTCTCTGCCAGTTCCCCTCTCCGCATCTTCCGCCGCCACCACGACCGTCTCCCCTACCGAAAACCCTATCCGAAATTTCTCCTCTGATGACGAAAAGTACGATCTGGGTGCCATCCCTAATCTCTCTCAGCAATCTCCGAAGCCAAGTCTGAACGAAGCACCCATCCCTGTTCCCGGATCGAGGTATCGCTTTTCCTTTTGGTTGCAATTTTGTAAAAAAGTTGCAATTTCGTAAAAAAAGTTTCAATTTTGTAAAAAAAGTTGCTCGATCTCTGTCTCCAGGATGCTGTTTTCTGATGCCACAGCTGATCAAAAGCGTGACCTGCCAGTTTCCTCGGATCCGAGCTACCACGTTCCGATTCCGGCCGCTAGCGTCGCCGGTTACCAATTGCCCCAAGTGCAACCGCAGCAATTCCAGCAGCCACAGCTCCATCCGCAGTTTCATCAACAGCACCCACAGTACGTTTCAGTGAATCCCCAATACATGCCCCACCACACCGCCGGCAATGTCATCTCCGCTTCATCTTACTACTCCATCGCCTCCCCTGCAATCCAGCAATCGCCGCAAACCCACGCATACGACCCCCAAATGCCCATGTACTTCTACCCCGTTCGTCCAGCTGCGACGTACAATTTGGCGGATCCAAATTCGATGCAAGCCCCGGCGAAACCTGCCGTGCCGGTCCCCCGAGCCGCCGTGAAGCCCGAACTGGCCGCAACTATGTACCGGAACGCCGCCCCATCCGCTGCTGCTGGCGCGTCTCAACCGCTACTGATGCACATGGCGGCCGATCAAGCCCATCCGTTCGCCGGCGCCGGGTACCATGTGCTTCAGCCCCACAATCTTTCTCATCCCCCTGCGACGATGCTTAACTACGGCTACGAATTCGGGGGCGTCGATCATTCCCGCCAGCAGCTATACTACTCTCAGGCAACCACATCCCCGTCGTTAGCTCCTCAGGGTCAGTCAGCGAGCTCCGTTGTGGTCGTTTCAGGTGCGATGCCGCCTAACGACGCCAAGGCAAACAGAGCATCATGAATCTAACCACTTCCAGCTCCACGATTGCATGTTCCATCCAGTGTTCTTAGTTATTCCGCAGAACTATCAAGCGTCATTAGTGAGTCCACGCTTTCGCCTGTTCTTATAGAAATAAGTGGGCATTGGCAGAGTCGTCCCTGGTATTGAGTCCATAAAATCTTTGTTCTTAGATCACAAACTTATGTTGTTCTGGCACTCGTTATCTTTCAATAAATTTCGATGCGCACGAAGTTTCTGCTCAAACTCTGTGATCTAGTTCAGTTTTTTTTTTTCAATTTACGATAAGATCACGCTGCAAAAAGAAAGAACAGCAATGGTTCGAGGCCCCATGCCACCGTCTGGTTCTACCATTTGATTGGCGAACGACAGTGGCGGATTTATCTTCAACAGTTGGATTCTATAATTTTTCTCCGCGACCCTGGGCATTTTGCACAGAAGTTCCCATGAGACGCCATGGACGAAGTTTTCGATCCGAATACATGCCACTGCTTGCAGCTTCTTCCTGCTGGAACAGCATGGCCCTGGACCACTGGAGCAGCGTCCTCGCTTTGACCTCCTGTTGCGACACGGAAGAAGCAGCTCCAGCCTTTGGAG
>JBAMHZ010295698.1:0-13171 GCA_037177395.1 Alpinia galanga | reverse complement strand
GCATTCACCTTGACGAGTTCGTTTGCTCGGCTCTCATTTTCGACAAGTTTTGTTGTTGTGAGTTGGTTAGCCGGTTGGGGTGGTGATCTTGCAGAGGCAATAATGCATTATGATCTTGCAGAGGCAATAATGTGGTGTGTGAAAATTTGCTTTCTCAACTTTGTTCTTATTTAGACAGAAATTAGACTAAATACCTAAATAAATATAAAAAAAATTTGTTTGAAAAACTATTTCTTTATATTGCTATTCCATCTTATTTTCTTCTAATAAGAATACAGATGCCTTTTCATAAATATTGTATTAAATTAATTTCCATGCAATTTAAGTGGAAATAAAATAGATGCAATTTATTATTATTTTTTCTGAAAAATTATGTGAATGAAGCAGACAAAAGCTGCACATTGGATTCTTTTCAATATGGGAAAAGAAAATACCAAATAATGTCCATCTCACAATCTGAACACGTGCATAATATTGTTCTCAACTCAAACACTGTGAGTTAAATTAAATATTTTTTATTTTTTTATTATTAATTAAATTTTATTTTTATTTTTTTTTACTCATTTAATTAAATTTATTAATTGTTTAAGTATATATTTGACTTAGTTGAGCTGAACTAGAACGGTCACTTTAGATTGTACATAGTATGATGTGGGTGTCCTTGCCTCACATGATAGAGATTAAAAGATAAAAATTTCAAATATTATTGTTTAACAAAAAAAAAAATTATTTTATTTAAAAATTAAGTCGAAAAATTCATGCCTAATTGATTTGAAGTTTTGAACCGGGCATAGCTTGCTTAGTGTGGTTATGCATTTTAAATTGGTCAGAATAATTTAGATGATAATTAAAAAAAGATAAAATAGAGATATTTTAATATTAAAATAATTTAAATTTTAGAAACACTGTATTATACGACATTTAAAAAATTAGTCCAAAAGATAATTAAAAAAAAATGGAAAAGGTTGTCGCTGTATGAGGCGGCATCAGAATTAACTTTCAATTAAATCTGCTCAACAACTCTAATCCCAATCGAAATTCGGTTCGAGAAAAAAAAATCAGACCGGTTATTGAACCGTGTCCGGTCCGGCTCGTGATTTTCACTTAGATTGATCGCCAAATATGATTGATCCAAAATCAAAATTATCCGTTGAATTGGCTCAAAATTTCATCGAACCGAATCGATCGGTCCAACTCTACTCGAGAAACATTTTCAGAAAACCGGACCGGAGTCGACGAATGAACGAACTGCCTTCTCGAGCGAACCCGCGGAACGACCCCGCCCGCAAAACTTCCAAGTCAACGAAAGGATGGCGAGTGAGATAAGCTCCAGGAGCATCTCCAGCCGTCCGCCCGGGAACGAACGGATCCGATGCGCCGCCCCAGCGGCAACAGCCACTGCCGCAGCGATACCCGTACACGGAAGAAAAGCAGACACCGACAGAAATATAACTCCAAAGCCTGTGCGAGATCTGTGACGCGCAGCGACCAGCCCCCTCTCAATCATTTGAATTCTATATAAACTCCCAGAGAGAGCATCCAAGGCCCTCTTTCCGGGCACGTCTCTCCCTCTCCGATCTCTATCTCGATAGGGAGGAGGCAGTGGAGGAGGTGGTGGCGGTGGTGGCAGTCGTGGTGGAGCAGCAGCAGCAGCAGAGTTCTTCAAAGTTGCCTCTTTTGAGTTTGCAAAATTGCCTCTTTGAAAGGTATCGGTGCGGATTGAGCATGGACGAGAGAATCCCTTCTCCTGCTTACTTCCAGTACTCGCCTTCCGGTGTCCACTCGTCTCCTTCCCCTCACCACTCCATCAGGTCGCCCGCGACTTCGGACAGAGAGAGGTTTGGTTACTGGTGCTCCCCCGATGATGCTTTTGCGACTATTGGTTTGGAGTTTCGTGTGTTGAATCTCAATCGGTTGACCTGAATTTGATGTTGCTTTTGAATCTTTGACTTTGGGGCTTTTCTAGATTTCGTGCTGCTGTTTTAAGATTTCGTGATATGGTTTTCACTTGCATGTGCGCTTGCTGTATCATAAATATGCTACTTTGAAATGCTTGGTGTTTAGTTATAGCCAGATCCGCAGCTGGTTCTCCTTCCATCTATAGCCATTGTGTTTATCTTCTAAAGATGGCAGCCAAGTTCTCCATAGTGCATTCAATCAAAAGAAGATCTAGTAGTTGAAACTACTGCTTAATTATGTCCGCTGCAGTTCCAAATTGACTTATAATCTGAGGATTTGTGATAC
Source organism: Alpinia galanga (assembly GCA_037177395.1). Taxonomy (NCBI): domain Eukaryota; kingdom Viridiplantae; phylum Streptophyta; class Magnoliopsida; order Zingiberales; family Zingiberaceae; genus Alpinia; species Alpinia galanga. The sequence goes on along the minus strand of JBAMHZ010295698.1, from coordinate 10,927 downwards.
ATTAATTTGATCATATTTTACCGATAGATTTTTCTGTATGACTTTTGTGTATTGTTTGCTGATACCCGTGTCTTTGCAGATATTTGGCTGAATTACTGGCTGAGAGGCAGAAATTGATACCATTTATGCAAGTCCTTCCATTCTGCAATAGGCTTTTAAACCTTGGTATGAAGTCGCATGTTTCTTCTGCTTATTACATCGATTGGTTTGGTTGAGTCCACATGTTGCTTTTGATGGACATTTAATTGCTTTAAAACTTTCTTTAAATAGTTTATCTTGTATAATTTATTGATCTTGTTGTTGTAAATTGGGACACACACTAATTAAGTCCCAGGTGGTGAGTTGTGGGATATTAAAGAAGATTCAATGAAATGAGTGACATTACTATTAACTTTGGCTTAAGAATTTTCGGACAATGTTTGAGCCCGAGAAGTTAATGGGTTAGTTTCTATCTAAGATAATTTGACATAGTATAAGAACGGTTCTAATCCTAGGCTTGGTGAGACGTTGGAAAGGGTTGCTTGTATGATGGTATAAACCTTAGATTCCACTGCTTAGGTATGATTCTAAACTATGAGTTGATATTTGTCTTTAAGAAGGCATTAAACCTCAAGTAGGGGAGCTTGTAACACTTCAATTTAATCTCACATAATGAGTTGTAAGCTAATAAAGAAACCTAAGATGCTCATCTTGCTCCTGTTGAAGATGATATTGCAATGAAGCAGCCAGATCAAATGAATCCAATGCCGAAGCAAATGCAAATAAAACCTCCTAAGATATCTTTATAAGGAAATAAACAGAGACCAACCAAAATTCTATATGATAAAGGATGCACCAACCAACCAAAGCTAAAGAGCAAAAAAGAAGACATGCACTTCTTTGGAGTAGTCAAACATAACTTGTAGGATGTGTCTGGTAGAATAACTTTCTTCCACCTAAGAGGATCCTCATAATTAGCTTGCCATGCAACACAAGCCAAGTGAGCATCCTTAATTTGGATTAGAGAGAAGGCATATGGGAACCCAAATATCCTCATGCCCCTTGGGTGAAAAACCAAGTAATCTAAACTAATAGGAATCTTGCAAGAGAAGTCCACCTCTAGGCATCCAAATTTTATTCAAAATTTGTGGAATGCTAGGGACCACTTGCCTTCCTGAATTCCCTAAATCAACAGAAGGGGTGGGTTTAAAAAGGATAGACAAGAGTCACCAAGAAAAAGTCATTTTAGTTGCTGTAAACATCTTGATAAGTGCACAAGGATTAAAACATGAGAAATTTGTCACTGCAGCATGATTGCCTTGGACCATCTGCCACAGTGAAGGAGCATATCAGAAGATATAAAGAGCAACAACAGATGCTCACCATATAAAAATCTATAAGATACCGGATGCACCTCTAAGTGAATGTCAACTTTAGCCAAGGGAAAGTACTTCGCACGATATGTTAGAGTAGGATCTGACAACAATCAATTATAAAGGGGTGTGCACCACAAGAAAGTATAACCACCACAATGTCATAAATAAGTCTGGTCGAACACTAGCAAGCTCCAATAAAATCAACTGAAAAATGTGATCCTATGTCGCTAGTTAGATAATGAACCCTTTTATTGGTGGTGCCCTAAAGTGTGTTACAAATATGATCCAATTATCAACATCCAAGATGGAGTATGATAAATTTGGGATGGATGCAGAATCACTGCAGAAAAATCAGAGCGAGATGCCCTCCCTTGGACTTGTAGAAAAAAAGCTCTTTACCAAGGATTGAGTCATATAGTGACTTTCCAAGTAGCATCATGGATGACTTGGAGCTAAACCTCATATAATGAATGGGAAAATGCTATACAGGACATTTGAAGGTCAATTGTGCATGGTAGCAATCATTTTCAGTGTCAAATCATGAGGAAAGCAGTGACAATGGGTGCCCAATAATCAATTATCCATGATTGAAGCTTTGACCTATAATGATGGTGGTATCATTGGATGCAATATTTTTTCTGTTTATTAGAATCAAATGATTTTCACATTTCTTTGTGAACATATACTTTTTCTAATCCCTGCATTGTGTCAGATGACTTGATGTTTGCAAATAATTCCATTGGATCATTTACCTACTCCATATCTTGCATGGTAAAGTGTTAATTACATGACAACAAAATTGATCATGAAATTACTGTTATTCTTTCAGAAATTATGAGGGCTACCGGTTTGATGCCTAATCATTCTTTTATTGATTCTGAGAGAATGGATCATGGTTCTCCGCTAAGATTAGGTGGACCAATGGATCTAGAGGGATGGTCAGGAATGCAGACAGAGGTAATTCAGTTTTATGTGATTTTTTACTCTACTCAAGAGTTTTTGTGTTTTTTGAACGCATAAATCTCTAACTTCATGGTTACTGGGACACAAATTGGTTATATTCTAATACTCACAGATTCAGGCTGTTCTTTTTCTTACTTAATGGATACACCAAAGATATTATACAAGTGCTGATGGGATGAATGGAATATGTTGTGGAGTTCTAGAAATTCTGTAAGATGCCAAAATAATTATTGATCAACTCCAACCTGTAAAATATTCCATCTCTGCAGCTTCTCCCATATGTGCTGCCACTATATATTGACACCATTAAGTGTCTCTATAGCTACATCATATAATGTCTAACATCTAGGTTGTTATCTAATATGATCTTTTTTTCTGTTTCCCGAGTCAACAAAGAAGAAAGTTCATTTGTTTATTTGTTCAAATTAAACCAAACTGGTGTGACAAAGCAGCTAATTCAAATTGTCTGAGGTTATTCAATGGGTTTTTCTATTCAGATCCTCAGGTATTATAATCTTGCAGTCTGGTTTTGGATACAATTGCAGGCTAGCATTTTCTAACTTGCTAAGAATGATTTTTGTTTGGTACTTATATCTCTTTCCTTTCCTCCATTCAAGCCACTTACTCTAAACTGAAGTGTTATGCATGCTAATTCGATGGAATCTCTTTCTGCAGTGGCACCTTATCTGGGCGTTACTTATCTTCAATATTGGAGAGACCTTGCCTCAAGCTTTAGCTCTTTAGATAATTACAATAAAGACATTTTTGCTCAAAACTACCAGCTTAAATGGCTGGTTTAGACTTAAAAGAACATAAACCTGATAGATGCAGATTGGCCAACGTTGAAGTGGTGGGGTCTGAATTCAAATATCAAATTTTAGAGTGATAAATTTCATAAAAAAGAAAATTTATTTCACCAGTGGTTGTTCTGCTTTCTTACTTGCAATTGTTTGATTTTATTCCGTATATGTTTCTGGTTTTGTGCAACAGAGAAACCAGAAGTTCAGTAGTACACTTAAATTTCACTAATATTGTTTAATTTTCCAATAACTGAATGTAACTGAATGCAAGTGATACAATCATCTTCAAAAATGAACTTTTTTGATTCCTTAGAAAAAAAGTTTGAGAAAGTTATCATTTAAAAAACGAGCTCATTTTTAATTTTTGTCAGTTTTATCAATCTTTTGCTATTTTGTTCGTCCATATCAAAACTTATGTACTATTTGCTTGATTGGAATAAAGGAGGGCAGAGAGGAAGCGAGGAAACACTGTGAGGATAAACTAAGTAATTGCATCCCTCAACATTGTGAATTTATAAGATAATTCTTTTTATTGACTATTATTCTATTTAGAGGATACTGAATTTTGCACTAAGACAATTCACCATTGTTATGATTCTTCTTTTTTTCTCCAGGAAAATGGAAACTTCAACAGAGTTGGGACCATCCATACATCGAATATAGGCTGGAATGGAATTCCTGGAGTTAACACAAACCCAATTGTGAAGAAAGTTGTGAGGCTAGATGTCCCTGTTGACAAGTATCCTAATGTCTGTACATTTCTCCCGTCTTTCAGCCACCTAGTCACCGATTACTAACTTTTACTAACATGTCGCACTATTTTACTTAGTACAACTTTGTTGGTCGCTTGTTGGGACCTCGAGGGAACTCCTTGAAAAGAGTTGAAGCCACAACTCAATGCCGGGTATATATCCGAGGACGAGGCTCAGTGAAGGATTCAGTGAAGGTAGTTCATACCATGATCTGTGTTTTTCTCAAAAGACTGATGCTTCAGTATTTGTCTTCTCTTCAACCTTTGATATTGAGGAATTTAATGCTGAGAAAGGTGCAACAACGTAAGAAAGGAGATAGGTACATGTTAAAGATGAGGGACCAATGTAAAGAAAAATCAAAACTGGCTGAATTAAACTTTACAAAGTAGCATTGGCAGTCTTAATATGATAATAACTATGCACTTGAACTCATTAAATTTTTTTCCTTGTGTTTTTATTTTTGATCTAAGAGAGGACCAATATATGTGTTACTCCTTTTGATTAGGTGTGTCCATCTAGTCTAATTTTTTTTTTTAACTTTAGGCCACTTATTTAGTCACCAAATGACAACTATTTAACACACAATCTACAATACAAGCTTCTATCGAATAAGTTGCTTCTAAAGAATAAGTTGACTTCCATTTTACTGAAGAATAGAAATAGTAAAGGGGTACACATTTATGTAGGGTAAAGAACATTTACATAAGCAGTCAGAGTTAAGCCAATGCATCCCTGCACGTTGGTTGTTTATGATCTATATTATCATGCTTTTTTAGAAGTTAACCTTTGGAGCCTTATGAGCTAGATTAGCTTTATGATAATATCAAGGTTTATAATGTTTTTCTCCCTGAATTTTCTCTAAATTAAAACTGTATTCACAATATTCGATGAGGATTTGCACACCACCATCCATCTAGTTACTTGCAACTTGGTAAGTCTGCGTTTTTGAGTAATCGGTGATGGAGATCAACCACCAAGATGAATAAAACCACTTAGTCTCCTACGCTCATATATGTTTAATTTTTATCCATCATCATTGTACCATTTTTCAGCAGTATAATTGTCCATGGGGACAAGAGGGTACAATCAAGTCATCCCAGTTTATCCTGGAGCCAATGTCATCCACAATAGAGAGAATTGGTTCCAAAGGGATGACGATGAACTGAAAATGATTGTGGCTATATATCTGTGCAATTGCTTGATTAGTAACTACTGTGATTTTTAACAAACATTCTCAAGTTCATCAGCTGATTACTTCTATTATGGCTGTGTTTGCTGATCATCCTCTAGTCCTAAAAATCTTCTATTGTTTGCAATGTATCCATGCCCTCTAGTGTGGGATTTGTTGTGAACAAATCAACAATACAGATACCTCTAATTTGCTTCTAAATTATCAATTGAATAAAATTCTTTTTGTCAAGGGATATGATATGCTTAGTATAAGAAGTTCGATTATCTAATACTACGGCTTGCGAACAGGTCTGAGCACCTTTGTTGTTGCTATGGGTCATGGAATTCTGCTTGTCTTTGGATAAATCTGTTCGTAATGAAATAGTTACATAAGAGCCTTCTAATCTGTCCTGGCATTAAGAGAGAGTTTTTTTTTTTTTACTATTCTCCATTGTCATGTGCTCATACAAGTTACTGGTGTTTCAGAGTCCAATTTTTTTCTCTAAGCAGTTATTTATAAAAATCGTAATTAGTTTATTTATTTTTCCCCTTTGTAGGAGGAAAAGTTAAGAGATAAACCTGGATACGAGCACCTGAATGAGCTACTACATGTTCTTGTCGAGGCTGAATTTACAGCTGATGTAATCGACAGTCGTTTGGATCAAGCTGTGGCGATACTGGAAGACCTCTTGAAGCCAGTGGTATACATCACTGCCTCTCACTATCACTGGATTGCGAATCACTTACTTAATGCTAATTTGCCAGGATGAGTCTGTGGACTACTACAAGAAGCAACAGCTGAGGGAATTAGCCATTCTGAATGGAACCCTCCGAGAAGAAAGCCCCCAATTGAGCCCAAGCTTGTCTCCGTTCAATAGCACGGGCATGAAACGAGCCAAAACGGGGCGATGATCGACGACTCCATTGTGTAATCTATTTACCAAGATTGCAATATGCCACTCCAACTCCGCGCGATTAGTATTTATCAATGTTCAGGGGATCATCGGAGAACCTTATAAAAGCATAATGTGTGATGGCTCCCTCCTATGTGGTAATGTCCAATGCTGAACCTGTTCGATTATTTATTTATTTTTATCGACTTCCATTGCCCCTGAATGCTAAGCTTATGTGACTTGAATAACTTGTTTGTTATCGTCGGCATGTAACCTCGAACTGATGTTCTTGTGGATAATGAATAATTTTATTAGTGTGGATTTGCTTTGGAGTTTTTGTTTGTGTTGTTTAAAACACACATAAACATCAAGAGTCTGCCCGTGGCTCACTGTCGTCGTCAGATCTATGTCATTGATCGGGTTAGAGTGCAAGCCATCAAGGCCCCGGAGTGTGAGCCCTATCCATCACAAGGTTAGTAACTATGTTTACCATCCATACTCCTTTAGGCTACACCATGCATATCACCTCGCCACCTTGTATCTCGGAGGACAGCAAGTGCTGTTACTCCTGCATCTCTTCTATGAAGAGTATATATCCGGATCATTACGAGGCCCATATGAATATGGTGAAATCCTACCTCTCGTATTACTTGATGACTATAGACTCTATGCAGAGTTATGCATTCTCCGGGGGTAAAAATTTATTCTAAGTTTAACCTGAAATCTGGATTTCATCAGGTTGCCATGGATCCCACATCTATTGAATGGACGATGTTCATTTGCCCCTCACGACTTTATGAATGGCTGGTGATGCCATTTGGCCTCAAGAATACACCAGCAGTTTTCAAAGGAAAATGGATAATTGTTTTCGAGGTACGGATGATTTTATTGCATGCTACATTGACGATATTTTGGTCTTTTCCCAGAATGAGAAAGATCATATGAAGCACCTTGGCATTATGCTAAGCATTTGTGAAGAAAATGGGCTAGTTTTATCTCCAACAAAATGCAAGATAGCAGTACCCAAAATTGAGTTCCTTGGAGCAGAAATAGGTGAAGGACGCCTGAAACTTCAGCCGCATATTATCAAAAGGATTACTGAATTCAAAGAAGAGCAGCTTAATGACAAAAGGGGAATGCGCTCATGGTTAGGTATTCTAAACTAAGCATGATCATACATTCCTAATTTAAGCTCAAAATTAGGGCCTCTATATGAGAAGACTTCCCCACATGGAGATAAGAGAATGAAACCCTCGGACTGGGCTCTTGTTAATCAAATTAAAGCCCAAGTCCAGCAGTTACCTGATATGGAAGTACCCCCGGAGAATGCATACATTCTCTTGGAAACAGATGGCTCCATGACTGGTTGGGGTGGTATCTGCAAATGGAGGAAGACAAAGTTTGATCCGCGGTCCACCGAAAAGGTATTCGCATATGCACATGGTAAATTTCCTACTGTAAAGTCTACTATTGATGTAGAAATCTATGCGGCCATGGAAACTATGAATTCTTTGAAGATACATATTCTGGACAAGGAGGAAATTACTCTACGAACTGATTGCCAAGCTATTATTAGCTTCTACAACAAAACGGCTTCCAATAAACCTTCCCGTGTCCGTTGGATCGCATTCATTGACTTTATCACAGGAACAGGGGTAAGAGTAAATTTTGAGCATATAGATGGAAAATTCAATACTCTCGCTGATACCCTGTCCAGATTAGTCACTGAAGAGCCGATAGCGACAGTATTAACAGAAGGCACAGGACCTTCAAATAATTTTCCATTATTATCAGAATATGAAATTTTAGTACATGAAACAAGCAAAAGAATCTTTCTTCCTGAAGAGCATCAGAAACGGCGTAAAATGGGGCAAATTGAAGATGATGCTATCAACAACTTAAATCAAGCATTACAGGAACTACAACTGATTCAACAAGTGAAAGAATCCGACTTCGAGACGCGTAAACATCGTGAAGGAGGAAGTCAGAATTACTTCCTCACGAAGTATCCTATTATCAAGGAAACCCGAGTTGATCTATGGAGGGTCTCGTACACCTTACGAGATATTTTTCGATGAATTAGAGAAGCAGCACCTTAGAAAAGCTATGGTGAGCCCACTCCCATTTCAAATCCAAATATGATAATAATAAAAGGACTGAGCCCCAAGGAGCCGTCCTTTTCTCTTAGCTGTAAAGCTTGTCCTCTGGATAAGCACTATGCTGTAAAGAACCTTTCCTTAGCTGTAAAGTTGTCCTATAGATAAGCAATTGAGCTGTAAGGAGAGATGTGTGCAATGTAAGGCTAAATTATTGCCGACAAGGGGTATCAAAAAAGGGGGACGATGGGGCTCAATAATTGCACCCGCCTCTTTCCTCATACAACCCTGGTCTTGGTTATAAATAGCCTTAGAGTGAATGGTTTAAGGCATTCGAGCAATACCGAGTGATCTTATTCCCCATCACCTTCCGCGAATGGATTGGTCCATTCTTGATTGTTATTTAAAGTAACCATGAGAATATTCTCAGGAGGAATATAGTGTTGAAGTAGGTACTGAGTGTATTCCTCATCAGCTTCAGCATCATCAAGACGTCGGCGTAAGTACTGCATATAATAAAGATCAGTAGGGCTAGCGCTACTCTCACCAGACTTGGCATGAGAGACAGGTAATAATTTATCCATTAAAGCTTCCCATTCAGGGCTGCCCAACTGGACTGGCGCTGCAGGGGGTGTGATAAGAGGAAAAGAAATATCAGTAGAACCAAAGCCATGGTGCACTCGCTGTGTTTGCCCAAGCTCTTCGATGCTAGTAACTTGCTGTAAAACTGGTGTACAAATCTTTTCTAGTATGATCTGGGCTATAGCTTCACCTTGAGATAAACAGATTAATCTAGGTGTCATATTGAATATCAAAATTCTGACTTCACCGCGGTAGTCAGAATCAATAACCCCTGCCCCAATTTGAATACCCTTGCGCCAAGCAACACCGGATCGTGGGGCTATCCTACCATAATAGCCTTCTGGGATAGCAAATATTAATCCGGTTGAGAGAAGATCTCGTTCACCTGCAGCGATCTGGTAATTATAGCAAATGGATAGGTCATATCCGGCTGCACCACTGGACTTTCGTAATGGTATTATTGCATCAGGATGCCTCTTACAGACTTGAAATATTGGTTCCTGCACCTCATCTTGAAGGAATGCAAATAATTCTTGCTATGGGGAGCAAATTTCAGCATCTTCCTCATTCGTCTGTATAGGGAGTGGATCTGGTATGGCATGATACCCCTGAAATTGCAATGAGATATTGCCATCAAGTAATGTTTTGGTACGAACCTCGGATGGTGCTATTGGATTCCTTCTCTGAGTAGGGCGAAGAATCCATTGTTGTTGTTGCAATTCCTCCGTTGTAAACCTTGTCCCTGGTAAGGCTATAACACCTCGACTTGCAAGATGTTCTGCAACATTCTGTACATTATATGTAAAGTTTGTAAAGTTGGTATTAGTTAATCGACCCACCATCATTAGTGTTATTAGGAGATTACTAGCACCACCCTGCCAATCCTGATAACCATGTGTCTGTAAAGATACTTCAATATGGTTAACGAAATCATCAATATTAACCATTAAGTCATGAATGACATACACCATTTGTGTTCCCCTTGTGAGATCTATCTCCATGGTTGCTATGATTGATCTATCACCTCGCCACCTTGTATCTCGGAGGACAGCAAGTGCTGTTACTCCTGCATCTCTTCTATGCAGAGTATATATCCGGATCATTACGAGGCCCATATGAATATGGTGAAATCCTGCCTCTCGTATTACTTGATGACTTTGTGTTGTGACTAAAGGAAGGTCAATCTGGGAGTTGTCGATGCAGAGGACATCTTCCTCCGAATAATGTTGATAGACTCTATGCAGAGTAGGTCTGAAGCCTGTGGAGTAGAGTATTTCTGCAGGAACCATATTTGCTCGTTGAGTACGAGATATGTCCAATTGCTCTTCAGGGTTGATTTGGCTCTCAATAGTTCTTCTGTAATGCCTTTGTCGGGTCTAATTCGTCTTTGTAAGTTATACATTCTTCTTTGGTTTCGCCGGTAGTCACGTACTTGATCTTCAGTATTTAAGACTTGAGTCGACTGAGTTACCGCTGGTGGCCTGGAGGAAGTACTTGTTCTTGGGTTGCTCATTTGTTCCTCTCACTTTGGAGAGTATCAGTAGCGTTTTTGAAAACCAGAATAGAACCCTTCTTCTTTGGAACAATTGGATCTGTTCCTAAATTAAGACCGCCTAGCCTTTTAGTGAGGCTATCAATAGATGCTTCTAATTCTTTGCTTGGTGGAGGTACCTCCGAAGCAATGGCTTGCTGCCTTTTGATACTATGAAGCTATTCCCTGATTTCCTGTAGTTGTTGCTGTAAATCAAGGATTAGAATTAGCAAAGTATTATTTTGCTTAATGAGGGCCCGCTGTCCTTCGAAGGTAGTTTTTGCCTCCGATGGTTTTGAGAATACAACGGAAGGGGCTTCAATTGCTTCAGAGAGTGTTAAAGCACGTTTATAACCAGAGGAGTCTAATAATTTATTAAACTCACTCATCCACCTATCAGAGTTCGGACTTCCTTTAAAAGAAGTTCAACTCTAACCATGTTTTTCCTCAGGTCCTCCGCTATTCTTCGGGATTCCACAATTTCACTAGTTATGACTTCTGTTTTTGAAGCAGGTTTTTGCGTTACCAAAGCTAACTCTAGTGTTGCAACAGAAGCTCGTAGCTGAGCTACTTCTTTTTTCAAAGAAAGATTTTCCTTTTTAAGGGAATAAAAGTGTTCTAATGACACTTTGGTTAGGAGACAAACTTTGTTATGGGTAACTTCCAAATTATGAGCTATATCAGAGGAGGAAATTTTTGATGTTTCAGACAATTCTGCTCTCAAATACCACTCCCAGGGTATTATGGAGATGGAAAGAAATATGGACTCAGAAGATCAACCAATT
>JBAMHZ010295588.1:0-13173 GCA_037177395.1 Alpinia galanga | reverse complement strand
GTTAGCAACAATAAAACAAGATAAAATTTATTTAAATATAAATGATGATATGGTGGGAGATAGAGCTCAATGGCGTACAAGGATCCATATAGCCGACCCCATCTAATGGGATAAGGCTTGGTTATTGTTATTGTTGTATTACAACTATCAAAGTAGCCACTTTAATAGAATACAAAGCAAATGCAGCCAGGAAGCTAAAAGTATATTAGTTTCATGTAAATAGGGCTTAATCAATGCCATTGTTATAGTTTATTAATGTCATAATATTCCTTGCATCTGTCTAATTAAAAGTTTTGGATAAAAATGAAATTGATTTGATTTTTGAATTGCAATTGAATTGGTAGTATTCTCCTATGAAATTATATATTTTTTAATTTGGTTAGAATTTGATGGAATCTTTTAGCTAAGAGTCCGTTTAATTTGGTTAGAGTTTATAAGAGTCCTTTGATTTGTTAAGAGTTTTAAGTATTTGGGTTATTTTTCAACTTTAGTAAGATCTTATATTTCTAAGTAATAATCAATTTATTGCTTAAGTTGTCAAGTCCTTTTAGATAACTAATATTTTTTATATTGTTTTCTTAATTGTATTTTCCAATTTTAGTTGAGTTGGAACCTTTAAAATGATCTAACTCCCCTTGTAATGCATCTTTCAATTCATAAAATTTTCTATTTGATGAAATTCATCACTGTGAAAGTCTAGTGCTTTATGTTTGTCTCCCTGCAACTCAGTGCTATATCAATTGGTATCAAAGTCAAATTCTTAATTTGATGTTCGATATTTCGCCCTCTGCCACTGCCTATTCCTCCTTGGCCCTTGGGCATCCACCATCCATCATCTCATCCATCTTCACTACCTATCTATCCACAATCCTCTTCCATAGCCGGTGACACTTTCTACCACTTAGCAGCTCACAGCCTCATCTTCCTCTTCCACCATGCCTCACCAATTGTCAATGTCGTGTGTAACGGGAAGCAATCAACTTGATGTCAACTAAGACTTTTAGATTAGTGAGTATTTCTTACCCAGTTTGTTAATTGTATTTTTCAATTTTAGTTGGGTTGGAGCCTTTGAAAAGACCCCAACTCCTCTCTCTGTAATGCATATTTCAAATAATAAAATTCACTGTTAGGTGAAATTCATAGCTGTGAAAGCCTAGTTCGTCACCCTACGGCTTGCTGCATCACTAACATTGAATTTGCCTTGTGTTCATCTCCCTGAAGCCTGCTGCATAACTAACATTGAATTTGGGACACACATGAAATCAATTGCACAATTTTTCTCATTATGTCATCTTTAAAAGAACCAAATGCAGCCTTTAGGTCTAATTCATCACACAAAGAACCACTGCAGAGAAGAATTTAAGTAAAAAATGAATAGTTTGTTGCTTCTATATGGAGAAACAGTAGGTTATTGTTGTTTTGTAAATGGTAGATGAACGCTAGCAGCATTTGGAATACAATTTCTAGATGGGAGTCGATGCAAACATTTCCATTAAAGGGGAAATCAGAAGTCTGCAATAAATCATATGCTTCATATAACCAGTAGTGAATCCTCTTCGTGTAAGGAAGTGAATATGTCAATCTGTTCCCATATAAACAATATCCAAAAACTATATCATGAATCTGAATATTAACATCATAAAATTCTCAATTAGTATTTTTGAATTGAGCATTACCTCACAAGACCAGCATGGATAGATAAATTACCAAGGAAACAGCATTTGTTTACCTTGAAAAAGGAAATAGCACTTTTGAACTACTAGAATACACTCACAATCTGTAATAAAGACAATGTAGCCTTGGATACTTCACCTCTAAGTATTTCATAATATAAAACTCTTTTAGCACAGCAAAATATGGCATTACTTTGACCAATTAACCACGATATTAAATAATCACCTTACCAATAAAGCATAATATCTATAAGTAGGACAAGTATTATACTGGAATAATGAATATGAATATAAATCTTATTCGATTGACTTACAACTTCAAGCATCTTGAATGTTTGCAGTTGCAATTCTTCTTTCTAGGAGTGCCTTCTTTGGTTTCATATCCTGGTTGTGATCGTTTCTTTGGAGATTCTGACCTGCTGAAAAGAAAGAGGACAGTTAATGACTTAACATCAAACGTAAGCATAAATTAACTACAATCTTCAGAAGTTACCATGACAACCTTTCCAATATCCTAGTTTCTTATGTGATAGTATTTGCACATCTCTTAATGAAACACAAACTCGAAGATTTAAACTGAGGCTATCAAGCATGGAATCAAGGCTTTAACTGGAGAAAATAATCATGGATAACCATTTTTAAGTTATTTCAAAACTTAATCTTCCTGATGCTGCATCGAGCTTCAAAATACGATCTATTACAAAATCTGCAAAACTTCCTGATGCCGCATCTAGATTCAAAATAAGATCTTTTAAAGTTCCCTAGTGAACTATCAATCCCATCCTTCAATGCAACAAAAAAATCAACTTTGCATATTCTAACAATTTTTTCCTTAAATCTAATAACACTTCATTTATGACATTTGTTAAATAAAGAAGATATTCTCAAAAAAGGAAGGACGCCTTGGCCTGTTTAAAAGTTGAAACTTGATTCAAAATGGAAGTTTGGGGATCATAGTATGAGAGCAATAACAAATTGTAAAAGGAGAAATACTCCTGAAACTAGAAGTGCACATCCTAGAACAACCAGTAAAGGTGTCTAGTAGAAAGTCGACAAGGAAGTGGCATGATCACCGCGAGAGGAAAAAAAAAAGCCAACAAGCCGGAACTGAAGCAGATGAACTACGAAAGGTAAAGCAGCAACTACGACTTTATATATGCATACGAGCTTACACGGTAAAAGGTGCCAAGGGGCGGGAGGTCGGAAGCGGAGACAACATCGGCATCGGAACTGGCAGCGGTTGCTGCTGGTGTTGAGGCGGAGGAGGCGGCAGCTGTTGTTGCTGTTTCTGTGGCGGCTGCTCAGGGTGCACCGAAGCGGTTGAAGGAGGGAGCGAACTCGGATATTCATGGGTGGTGAAATCCAGCTGACGGACGGGTTTCTCCGCACGGAAATCAGACGAGGCCGATGCGTGACCAGGTGGATTCCCTGGCTCCATCGGAGCCGTTGAATTGGAGGCCGAAGATTCCGACAAGGAAATACGGAAAAAGAAGCCTCAAAGTGGCCTTAGATGCCAGCGGCGAGAACCGAACCCCTAATCGCGTCCAGTATTCCAATCAATTCGCCTCCGCAGATCGAGAGGCGAAGAGGGGAGATCGGGGGAGGGAAGTGCCCGTCGGAGTGGTCAAACCGTAGGAGACGAAGGAAGAGGCGGCGGCGCAGGGAGAGCGCGAGGTTTTTCAATCGGATGCGGGAAACTTTGCAGTGGAAAAAGGAGAAGGAGGTGACGACGAAGCAAATAGCTCGCTTTCTCTCTCTCCTCTCCGCTTGAAATCAAATTCAGATATTGTACGGCCAGGATTGGATAAGTCAATACATCGGACAGTCGATAGAAGACAAAAGATTGACGGTTCAAATTCATAGGTTTCGGTTTGGGGAATTTTCCGCCGTCAGATCGGATGAGATTAACTCTCCTCGTTATTAGTATATTGTATTTATTTGACTATAGACCGCAAACTTCCGAATAAGATTTGAGTAAAATAATACGAGTTTTAAACTGATTCTGCCGTCCAAACGGGAGATACGAAATTGAAGCTTCGAGCAATTTGAAAATCCATTGGTCTCTTCTTTTCTGCATGTATCATTATATAGGCATAATAGACGTGATAAAATGCTTGTTTCCCCTGTAGTTTGAGCATCAGTGACTCCTGGAACCCAAATTTGGGGACATGCAACAACAGTCACAGATTTGCTGATTGCTTGGGGGCCCAACTTTTGTTACGCAATCAGGTCAGACCAGCTGGATGTGTTCCCAGTGGGCACTTTCTTTCACTGTCACAGCAAGTGCCTAAGTATGGTATGCGGGGCCCTTGGCACTACGACTGTCCATTATTATATTACGGATGGTGGATATAAGTTTCGCTCCCCGATTTCTCAGTGAGATCCCAAGTCCAATCTATTGGATCTGTTCAGATTTCATTACGCCGCCTGCGGCCGACGGAATGAGTCGGAGTAGCCACCCAACGAAGCTGAAGAATTCGCCTAGAGGCCTCTTCTCTTGCGGAATGTTCCGGAATTGCACGCAGTCCATCCTCAGTCCGACCGCTTCTCCTGCCTCCCCCACTACCTTCGTCTCTTCCGTTTCCTTGCCTCCTCCATCTGACAATCCTTCGCCTCCAACCGCTTCTCCGCCGCCTCATCCCCAGCCGTTTGGGTGCGCCAACCCGCCGCGGCGTACTGAACCCGAACGTCCTCTCGGTTCCTCCTCGTCATCTTCCTCCTCGTCCACTTCCCAGAGTTTCACCCAGTGGAGATTCCCACTCCAGCACCATCACCACCAGCAGGCGGCACCGGAGCCGGAGCGGATCTCGCCGGCCATGGACCCTTCCTCCGCTGCGTCCTTCAACCTCGCCGAGGCATTCCGCGCCGCGGAGCTCCAGTTCGCCTCCGGCGCCCACTTACCAGCTCTGCGACTGCTGGAGAAGTTCCTGGCGCCGGACGCTTCGCCGACGCCAATAGTCTGTCCGCCTGCAGTAATGGCCGGTGTGGTAGCTGCTCTGCGGAATCAGACCTCCGCGCGGCCTGCGGCCAAGGTGCTTCTCGCGCTGCTTCTGTCGGAGCACAATCGGAGGGCTGCAGTGGATGCCGGGGCGTCGTCCGCGACAGTGGAGGCCGTGGCAGCGTCGGGACCAACAGGTGTGACCGCGGAGCGAGCGCTAGCAGCGCTGGAGCTTCTTTGCACGGTCCCAGATGGCGCCGAGGAGGTGCGAGGTCACTCGGCGGCCGCTGCAGCACTAACAGGAGCAGCGGAGGGAATGTCTGGGAGGGGGAGGGAGTGCGCCATCGGGGTGATGGCTGCGATCTACGGCAGGGCAGATCCAAGGGAGGTGCCACAGGAGGTGGGGAGAGTGGTAGTGGCGGCTATGCAGGGGGAATGCAGCGCGCGCGGGAGGCGGAAGGGAGCCCAGCTGCTGCGCGCGCTACAGGAAAACGGTCGGCTGAATCTCCCCACCGACACGGCCATCGGGCGGCCGTGAAAGAACGACCTCCCAAGCAAAAGCAGGTTATGAGCATAGAAAGGTTGTTGGGATGGTAGTGGTGGGGCGAAGAAGATGATGACACCGTGTCAGATAGTACGCCACTCGGCGAGAAGGATCGACGGAGTAATGAATGGTGTGTGTCAGCGAGACAGCTAAAATAAGAGAAACTATATATATACATATATATATGTCGAACTTCTGACGTTTGTTCTGGTTTCTTTTCTTAATCTTGTCGTTTTCTCTCTCTTTTACTGTTCACTTGCTTGTTACTGTGTTTAGGGTTCTTTGTCCGATTCTTGGTGCAATGTTAAAGCAAAATATGTCAGTATGATTCAAACTAGTCAATCATGCATTTTAAAAGATTCCAGCTTGGTAAGCTGCAGGAATGCCTTCTCAGCCTGAATCCATGCTGGTTAACATCCACAAAAACTCAGATTGAACTAATTTTTCCTTTCAACGTACTGCCATTGGTTATTGTTCTAACTTTATCTATAAAAAAAATAAGGAAAAAAATGGAAAGACAAAAAAAAAGAAACTTGTAATAGAAGATTTGCTTTTGACATGCTCTGTCTCAGTGGCTTGAAAAGGAAACAAGATCATGGATCAGTAACTCTGTAACGAAAGGAAAGCCGGACATGCAAGTTTGAAAATGCAAAACCGTTGCATTATCGGTCCGTCCCTCCCAGTTGTTCCTATAAAGAGGAAAATAAATCAAAAATTTAGATGACAGATGATAATTTCTTTAAGAATTTGGCCCAGAGTTATAATTTCTTCAAGAATTAACTCCTGTCCATTACAAACGTTTGAGCTACTACAAACAAGTTAAATGATGGAATACAGTAAAATGCAGATCAGTTATATGGTTGGACAAGATGAACATTATGAAGAGAATCATTGCAAACCTAAGGGCGAGCTGTGTTAATAAAGCTGAAGCAGCAGTTGGTTCATTAAGACAAGCGTACAGATCCGGGGACCATCGTCTGCCCCCTTTAGCTTTTTATCTCGAGTATGCGTTGAGCAGTGCAGTGTCGTAACATGCAGGGTCTGAAGCATAAGGCCACAGTGGGTATGTGGATTAGAGACAAGCAGGCAAGGCCAGTACAGATGCCGTTTCATTTTCCCTGTTAACTGTTACTCTTTAACTCCAATTTTGTCTTAGTTTGCCTCTATTCTTTTTTGTTGCCCAATTTTCTGATCATTGTTTTCCCAGTTTATTATATTTCTTCTCCTTTCTAAGCTTTTACTATAAGTTTTTCATTTCACAATGAATTTAGATGGCAGATGAAAAAATTCTATTGTTGGTGTTGGAGATTGATATGCAAAAGATAATCAATGAACAACGGGCTATTTGGACGCAAAATATTGCACACGACTCCATCTAGCATGAAATGTTTTTAAAAGGCGGTAAAGATTAATAAAATTAATTGAACAAAAAGGTAGGTCGATTCAAACAATTGACCTGCATTAACTGTAATTATGATAATAAAATGACAAAAATCTGGCTAATCAGCCTGTGTTGTTTTATCTTAGCTTGTCTTCAATCAACTCACACTTGTCAATTTAATTATCACAATGTGGACACAATTAACATTAACTAAACAATAACTTTCACTGCATTCATACTTCTGCTTGACTAATCGTCTTAGTAATACAATGATACACCGAATAATTAAATCTTAATTGGATGAAACTTTTGGATATACATATTTTTAGTTATGAAATAAATTAATTTTATTGATGCGGAATAGAATAACTGCATATAGATTCAAAAATGAATACCCACGTCTCAATATAATTACATCAAATATTTTGAAAGAGCAAATTTACTTGTTCCCATTACATTTCATCAGCTCAAAAAATCATCCCCTAGCATTTCTATCAGCAAGGAATATTTAACCTGAAGAAAGATCTTTCCACCCTCTACGCATAGCTTAGCACCAGTGACGACCCAGTACCCTGGTAGATCATCTGGGCCTCTCGACACCTCAGCAATGTCCACGTACCGTGTCATCCTTGGCATTCTGATAGGCATCGGTGGGCCTTTTGGATAGATTGCAGAATTCACTTCTACCTTGCCCTTTGGCTCCGGTATCAAACCTGTGCTGAAGCGCGAGCTGATCAAGGCGGAGATGGTGCCTGACTTTTGAGATATGGTGGTCGGTGCATCCCACTCCGACCGCCGAATTTTCATCGAAGGGACGTTGGAGAATGCGAGCCGGAGAAACAGCACCTTCCTCGTGCCAAACTCTTTTACTTCCAGCCAAGCCTTGGTCACTACGCAGGCAGAATCGCCGAAGGAGGTCACGTTATATTGCACTGGAGCAGTGCAGATGTGTGAGAACAGTGCCCACTTAACGGGTTCGAAGTAGGCACGTTGGTTCGACGAGATGTCATCTCCAGCACAAACAGTGGCATCAGCGAGATTGAATGCGTTTGGTTGTGAAGAGAGGTGTTGAAGATGAATTGCTAAGCGGTCGTTCCTCTTGCCTTCCAGGTACAGTCGAATACCCGTCACAGGACGTTTCTGAGAATCAACCTGTGGAACATTAGCACAGATGTCATAGCAAGTAATGAAGATTGGTGCGTAATGAGCAGTTAAGTTTATTAAAAAGTGAATAGACTCAAAATGAAATAGACAAGCTAACAAAACTACATAAAAGTTGGCATGGGTGATCTGATGATCTTCAGTGAATTTGAGTTTTCACCTTCACACTATCTATCAATGAAAGGAAGATAAATGTCCAAAGACTTCCTGTATGAACCATTACATGGTATTAAAAATATTTAATTTTATAAAACTGTTGGTTACCTGAATGCTGTTAACATAAAGCCTGGGACCCATCAGTGTAAACTGGAGCCACTGTAAATGTTTTTTTCGTTGCATACCAAGAGGGAGTTCGACAAACGCTGGAGCCCATTGACGAGGTATTTGGAACTCCAGAAAATGGCACAGTTCTTCGATCGGCGGCTTATCTACGTCATCAGCTAGACGCGGTCAGCAGCTTCACTAAGCAATATTACCAAGTCCATGTATACTAAGCATGAATTGTACTGTCAGAAACAGATGCCATAGATAGTCCAAGTGAATAGGTAGTTTTTGTAGTTTTCAATAATTAACCCATACTAATTGAATGGCAAATCATGGGAGACCAATATTTATTTGCCTTTACAGAATGTCAGACTAGGATCTTCATGTGATGAAACCACAAGACGTTGAGAATTGTTAAAGACTATTGCACAAGTTGTTTTCTAAAATATAGGAAGATGTTTGACATTCGGCTGATTCGTAACCTGCACAGGGTACCAATGTGGGATCTTTGAACTTTATAGCTAATCATTAAGTACTGCGTAACTTGGTCCATGAGAAGGATTCAGTATTAATTTGAAATGTTTAAATTAATTAATTCTCATACACCCTCTGTTTCTCTAGAGAAGAGGAGCAGGAGGGATGAGCAGGTAGAAGGGGAGCGATACTTTTTCGGTTGGAAGGGGATAGATTACTTACATCGATAATAAAGATTCACTGCATGACTTAGGAACCCACTTCCTTTAACACCATTTAACAGAGAAATTATAGGCACTAAACACAATGTCACCAAATTCGGTGCTTGTGGTATAGTTACAAGCCAATGGTTGTGGCTTTGCCCTTTGTCAAATCCTCCTCTTCGCACAAAATTACTTGTAATATCCTACATATCGAAACATGGATAACTGTTATATATCAACATTTCGTATATAGTAACACCTTTCAAGAATTAAAGAAGCTTACACCATTCTTCGTCTGTGATACCATAGGTGGTTGAACAGACACTGACATCAAAACTGGCGTGTGTATATATTGCTTCTCAAAGTTATTGACCTAAAAGACACAAGGCAAAATGAAAAGCTTGAAATACTGTCAATATAATTTAAGTAAACAGTCCATACAAGATGCAGAGTAAAGACGATAAGCATGCCATGGATGGCCATGCCATAAAATTGGAACACAGGGCATTGTAAGAATAAATCCAGCGACCCTGAATAAGTATGCCAGTCCATACTATTATCTCTTTCAAGAGTTCTATATTAGGTTCACTCAAAGATACATCAATATTTCAAGAATTTCCATGAAAATTACATGTTTACTTTTTGGGGCAACCTTCCGTCTGAGTACCAACTCGGCTGAGCCAGTGGGGGCAATTACATGTTTACTTTAGCATCTACAATGAGTAAATCTAAGACAATAATATGAGTCTAGGCAAGGAGTGGATTGCAATCATAATTGATAGGTCAGTAATATATTATCCTTCTATTGTGCCTTTTAGGGAATGAAAATTTATTTATTTATTCTTTAATACAGTAAACGGCAGCTCAAATATCTTTTGCAAGGGAAGGAGATAGCACATGCAGATAGATTGTGGAAGGTGATCTTGTCCGATAGACAGGAGGAAAGATTGAGGTGTAACCATGGTACTATAATTTAGTTCAGCTCTTACTCTTTTACTATCTAAATTACCAGGAGAAAAATAGTGTTTAGGGAATTTTTGAAGCTATCAATTATGATCAATAACAAACCAAAATCTCAAATAGTGAAAGCAGAAAATTTGAACAGAAACTCTAGAATTGCAAAAAATTTCCCGTCAATATCCAGCCAAAATAATGCAACAACCCTTGGCAAAAAGCTTCTTCTGTATGTTGCCTGACAACGGACATCGAACAAGTACCCAGTATCATATATCACCTTAATGATTTCAAGGATACTGACAGTACAGCTTTCTGAGTTGCCACTACCAGATTCATTATGTAAATCTTGTTAACTTTAAATGCCATATCGAATGATTCTTATAATTACCTTCATCTTTCTAGAAGATTCATCGTGAACCAAGATATTATCTCCTTTTGTAGTTTCTGAAAATCTCTCGTCTACTAATTTCTTTAGCAAACTTTGCACCTCACTTTCCTGAAGAAGCGAATCCTTCTGCTGCTTCAGGTAGACCACATCTTTACCGCCCACTGTCAAACCAGCAATTATGTGTGTACCATATTTTTGAATAAACCTAGAGGACAGAAACAACTGTAAGGTTCAAGAAATGACACGAAAGCGGAAAGCCTTATAAAAAAAATGATACAAAGGCTAAATCCAATAACATCGTTTTTCAACCTCGCTGCCATTGTGAAACACTTGGTGAGGCTAAAATAAATATCAACAAAAACAAAAACAAAATAACCCAAGAAAATGTCAGATGGATCTGAGTTGCCATAAGATTTATGGATGTGAACTATTAAATCATAGAAAGAATGAAGATCATGGAATAAAATTGGATTCATGGCAACGAATCAGACCCTGTTAAAGATTATAATGAAATATAGGAACGTAAGAGAACCACAAACAAAAAGAGGAGTTAATCTAGTTGGTCTATGACCTTAAGTAATGGCAGCGAAGATGTATGCTGTTTCCCTTTTTTCCTTTTCTTACAAAAATATTCATGTTATAGATCACCAAACAATGAAAATAATTTGCTGAGATCAACTTTCACCAGTCATTTGACAAAACATTGCGCTAGTCATTCTACTTTCTAACCTTTCCTTGTTTAGGCCGATGCTAAGATTGATTGTTGATAAAGCATAAATCAAACATGAAATTGAATTTCCTCTATCCTTGATTTTAACTAAAAATGAAGGTTAGAGCTTCAGTCATCCCTAGAAAATGGCATTTCACAAATGAAAACTCAGACAGTTTTGCCTGAAAGTTGTAGCAACCCCAAATAGACTGTCGAATGTTGGTCACGATAGAAACGGAGAATTAGCGAAGAGAACTGTAATAGCAAGTTACACACAATTTCAGATGTCTGATTATATTTGAGAATGTAAGATGAATGAATTACGATTTAGGCATTTAGTTTTACCATCAGAAGTTACGTACTCTGCCAGTGCAGCAGGATCCCATGAGGAAGGAACTTCCTGCTTAATTCTATCAAGCAACACGATATGAGAGCTCACAAGCTGGACACTGTATAGTATTATGTACCAGCCGTCAAAGGCAAGACTCTTGGTAGTTGATGCGTCCTTCTGCCAGCACCCTCTGAAACCAAACATGGAGTTGAACAAACCAGAGGGAATTTTTCCCGGCGTAGAAAGAATCTGGTTGAATTGCTCTGCCATCTGATCAAAATTCAAAATCATTGCAAGCCCAGAACAATCGGATGACAAGAAGCATCTTTGTCCGCTGGAATGATAAAATTTGGTGCAGGAAAAAAAAACAAAACCGATCTAACTAGGTATGCCAAGGAAGGAAAACACAGAGTGATAGTCACACGACCAGAAATACCAAAAAGGAGTAATAAAGCGTTGTGAATTGAGAACCTGGTTAAACGAGAGGACATCGCTCCGGTACCTCGTCCTCCCCCCTCTATCGCAATTGATGGCCTTGGGAACATTGGGGACGACGACACCGCCCGGCATAACGAGATCATGAACGAGGGTTTGGTCCAGCTCAATCAAGCGGGAGCCATCCAAGCCGGGCTTCACGTAGGAGAAGGAGAAGTCGCAGCAAAGATCATACCCACATCCGATCGCTGCGACTGCCTTCTCCGCCGCCGCCTCCGGTGTCAAATCGCTCCGACTTGGAACCGCCGTCATCGTTCGTCTCTCTAGCCGCCCTCAAAGTGTCTCTGACGCGGGCAACGGAACACAGCTAAGTAGCAGTAGAAGAAGCGACCATAGAAGAGGTCTTCATCTTCCTTTTTTAAAAAAAAACAAAAAAATCTCCAATCCCAACGCAGAAGCCTCGTCCAATTTGCCCCGAAAGCAACCGATGGGGTCGATCGCGGCGCCACTTGAATCGAACGCTGACCGTCGGATCCGCAAGCGAAGGCCAGTGAAGTAGCCGCCACGGAACTCCCAACCGCGAGCGCGAATTGGTCACCCAACGGTTGAGTGGAGCGTTCTCGTTCAAGAAGATGTCCAATTCAATAATAATAATAATGAATTAAAATTTAATTTTACCGATAAAGTTTTTTTTAGGAAATAACACATCGATTAAGTTTGTCTTCTTTTTTTTTTCGCATGCTTATATCATTTTATATTTTAAGACGTCCATTCAAAACACAATTATTTTATGGCGTGGTTTTTTTTCTCGTCGACATATTTGTGGATTTTAGGGTTTAGAAGTTTGTATGGCATATTGTGCAATAATATAGTCAGATCTGATCTCTCCGCAGATATTTACAACTTGTTATGCCTAAAAAATATTTTATAATTGGGACGAGTACATATGTCTAATTTCGTCAATAGAATTCTCGTTCAAAAAATTCAAGATCCATTTATTTAAAACTAAAAATATTTTATTATTTTAAACAAATATAGCATCCCAAACTATTATACAGTATTTTTCATACTGAGTAAAATTATTATTTCAAAAAAATATTTTTAAATTTTTTTACAAAATATTCTTTGATAAGTTTTAGTCATAAAACTACCAGACTACTATTGCAAAATTATGGACTAACATCGCCTACTAGACGGCCAGACTACTGTGCAAAATTATTAAACTTGCGATTTGAACTTAAACATTAAACAATTTTTTTAAACAAATAAAGCTAATATATACGTGCCTCTATATATATATATATATTATTATTTATTTTTTTTGATACTACCATAGCTGCGCTCTATAATCTGATTGAGCATCAGTGGATGAGACACTGAACAGAGTCGAAAGAACAAGTCAAAGAAGCTAAGGAGATTCCAATAGAGGGTTAAGTGAATAAGTGAGTAAAGAGGATAACCGGGGCGGCCGAAGAGGAGATTAGGCAGATGTCAAGCAACTCAACCAGGCTGAACGCAGATTAACAGCTCGACCAAGTGAAGAGACCAAGTGGATGCTAAACGGCTCGGGCGAGTGGAAATGCTGAGCGTAGGTCAAACGACTCGGCCCGGCGAAGAGACTGAGCAGAAGACCAAACAACTCGGCAGAGAAAAGACGCTTATTCAAGGAACAGAGGTGGCCTGAAACGGCTCGGTAAAACATGTAAACCTCTCCT
>JBAMHZ010295479.1:0-13173 GCA_037177395.1 Alpinia galanga | reverse complement strand
TTCTAGCAGATAGCGAGACTATCTGTGCTATTTCGTTCTTCGCTATAGCGAAGAAAGCGTGGATAGCGAGCGCATAGTGCCCCGTAGCCACGAAAGCTCGCCTCGCAACGCTACGTGCTATAGCG
Organism: Alpinia galanga; assembly: GCA_037177395.1. Taxonomy (NCBI): domain Eukaryota; kingdom Viridiplantae; phylum Streptophyta; class Magnoliopsida; order Zingiberales; family Zingiberaceae; genus Alpinia; species Alpinia galanga. Next base: position 13,048 of record JBAMHZ010295479.1, on the reverse strand, counting down.
AGTGTAGCGCTAGCTATTGATAACTATGCTTGTGAGCCCATCTATTTGAACATTATACTTAACAATTCAATTTTTTTAGTATTATTAGATAAGCAAAAAGTTTTAGGTGTTCCATCCAAATTGAAGTCTATTGTTTCCTCGCATTTGTGTGAGTCATTCTGCTAGTTTAAAAAATCCAACATCCGACAACTTTATTAATTGGTAGTGAGTACCACTTGGTACTAAATGGCATATCTCTTGTTACAAGGAAAAACATTGTATGCCCCTTGAAATACAGTACATTTTCTTGTGCTGATCCAAAATTGGGTGATTTTGGTAACAATCTCTCGTGGAGCAAACAATTACTGAGCATGGTGGGCAATCCAGATCAGTGCTTCAAGTTCTAGTACTAAACCCATGGTACATAAGTTGGCAGTTGGCTCAAAGACGACCCTTGAGTTCAATCCTTGATGTAGAGATTCAAGATATTAGAATCTAGATGCTCCTAAAATCATGCACTGCTCTGGTGCAACTACAATATATTCCTTTTAGATTAATAATCTAATAGATTTATTTGTATTAAGACAGAAACTTCAAAAATAGGAGTGCTACAAATTGCAAACGAAATAATGCATTGAAGCAAAATGAAATGGTAATTGTGCACCAATGGGATGATTATTTCAATATGTACCTCAAGAATTGGTCCTCGATCAGCTCCTAGGAGATGTATCTCATCCAATATCATCAGCCCAACCTATTAGTTCGCTATATGTATAAATAGCAAGATTAAACAGGATGACAACATAGCACTGGGTAAGAGTAAATACCTTCATCACATAGCTGCGGTTTTTCCAGCTACGACTGATACCATCCCATTTTTCAGGAGTAGAAATAATAATATCAGCTGACAATAATGCCATAAGATCAGGAGTAAAGTCGCCAGTCATCTCAACCTAAAATAGAATCATTATAGCACTCAAAATTGTAAGGATTTAACAACCCAAAAATACAATACCATTTTCTTCCCAAGTGGAGAAACAAGATGTCTTTTCCAGTCATTCATTCTTTCTCGAACAATTGCTTTGAGAGGAGCTATGTAAACTACCTAAAGTATAAAAGTATTCAAAAATGATACTGAGTCAAGTAAAAAACAAGTTACAGATGATTATTCACACAGGCATACAAAGTGTAACAGAAAAATAAGCCATAAAAGGCATGCAGATGGGTACAAACTATGGTTCCATCAAGCCAGATCAAAAAGATAGAACATAAAGAAAGTTTGAGTCTTTTTCTGCAATTGGAATGTAGTGAACCTTCATATCTGGCTGAGTGTCAAATAGATGCAACATAGCTAACTCTGCTGATATTGTCTTTCCGCTACCTGTTGGAGCTCCCAAAAGTACATTGTTATCCAAGTGATATAGGACATGAAAAGCCTGAAATATTACAGAGAATATTACTATCATAGATTAACTAGAGAACAGAACGTAATAAAACATAATTGTTCAGAAATAGAACCTGTGTTTGTATAGGATTGAAGTGAGAAAATTTATAGAGATTTTTGTAATTCTTGTTGCCAAGTGAACCAACAGGAAGAGGTTTCAGATCAAGAAGTTCTGTGTGTGATATTTGCATCTACAAGTGACAACCTTCACGGTATCACCAATAACCCATGACTAGTTCTCAATGAATGCAAGAAATTTCATAACTCATACCTCTGGCAATGTGAGATTGTGGAAGGATACAGTATAGAGTGATTCAGCATTCAACCAAGAATCAGAAACAGCGCGTATGTAGTACTGTGGAGGATGTGGTTCAAATATTGGAACAGTAAATGAAATCTTCTGTGGTTCAGGCCTTGCCATTCGTTTAGTCAATGTGAAAAGCTCTGAATGGTAAATGTGATCATTCTCTGAATCCTGATAATAAAATGGAAAGCTAATTTGCTTGAGTTGTATATGATTGTTGCTATAATTGTTATACATGTGCATATAAATTTCTAAAAAAGGGAGAATGCTAACTTATTACACATATTTAAAAATGAACAAAAACAATTGTCGACAGTATTAACAGGGACTCAGAATCGGAACATGCTAAATTGAAACTAATTAAATATTACAATAATAGAGTAGATGAAGTTATTTAATATAAGCCACTAACTGTTGGCAACATTGTTAAGTTACAAATGTGAACTTGGATAGAACATGTCATAACAACAGTTCAAATGCTATGGCAAAATCTCCAGATATCATCAAGCTTCTACAGCTATGTGACATCAAACCATTAGCACTTGTGATTAGGACAATTGACATCATTATTATACACATATCAGAATGTTTATCTTTTTATGGTAGACCACAGCAAAGGAAGCAAAATGTTTAGTTTGACATCATAAAAGGACGATCCGGTGCACGAAACTCCCGCCATTGTTGGGGTCCCTTTTCTTCATTGTCTATTTCCTTCATTCTCTTCACTTCTTCCCTTTGCTAAATGATGTGGCTTATCTCTTTGGTGCATCCTTAGTTTTGGTTTAGATGGTGTTGAAACCAGTGTAAAGATTGTGGTTTATGGTTGTGTCATATGGGAATAACAAGTTGTGGTGTATGCGATTAGAGGTTTTATCTTCACTCTTCCATGAGGTAATGCTCACCTACTATTTCTTTTTTTTCAGATTTTTGTCTTGTTCAAATTTTCAAAAGAGTGACCTCATCATTCAGGATTTTGGGAGACTGGTTTGGATAGTTGTTTGGGAATGATTTGACTTAATCAGTTCAGTTCTATTTGCTGCTACATTGGTTATATTTGATTTTCAACTAATTTCCTTCAAAATTATGATACACTGATAAAATTGAATTTAATGACCGATCTGTTAAAGACCTGACATTCATATAAAATCGGGGTTAACTGAAACTATATTTGCTAATCTGAGGCTAAATCAAATCAATTTTCAGGTGGTTTGGACATTAATTGGATTTATTAGGGGAGTAATTTGGTCCTTATAGGAACAATTCCTGTAGGGTATAAATTGGTTCTAAGTAGTGTATAAATCGGTTGAGTTTGGGTTAAACCAAAGTTGGACAAGGATAATTTCATCAAGTTCATAGGAGCATGAGATCTCTCCTCCCCCAGTGCCAAACATCCCTCTAGTTATCTTCTCTTACTCTTGATCTCTCTCCCTCATTCCTCACATGAGTCCTCCTCTCATCTTCTCAGCAAACTCTGGCTTTTCATCTTCTATGGTAATTGGGATCGGAAAGTAAGGGAGAAGCATCCAGTACTCCTGAGCAGCAGCATGTGATTCAATCAGCTTGATAGAAGCTCTCTTCCATAATTGAAGAAGACAATCCATATCCAGTATCCCATTTTCCTTGTGGTAAGTTTCCCTAGATTAGTTTTTACCTAGTTGTTCTGTTAGGGCTCTAATAAGCTGTTAAATATTCATGATGGTGTAGGTTATTTGTTCATGATGGTGTATAAATGGCTTTCTTATGGGAAGAACCTTGTGCTCTAAAGAAGGTTTTCCTTATGGTCCAGGCTAATAGGTGGTAATTGAGAATTCTACTTCAAGGTTGGCATCTCTTGCTCACCTTCCCTTACAAGACACTGTGCATGATTAGCACTTGATAAATACTCTAAATTACAGATAATATATTTTTAGTTGACAATCTCTGTAATACAATATGAATATTTATAAAATGGTTCATAATGCATTGGTAAATTTTAGTGAAACCAAAATGATGGATGATATTGGTTAATCCCTGTTAATTTGTCCAAAGTTGGAATCAAATGGAACAAAGTATAAGTGGACTAAAACTTAAAGAAGCAACAAAAAAAGTTTATATCATGGCAATGATCATTAAAAAGAAATAAAACTGGAATGCTAACACTACTAGTCAAACTTCATAATCTTGAGTGATAGCTCAAAGCATGTCAGGCAGGGCCATAGCCTCTTCACTTGCAGGTGGGTCCATCAGCCCATTTATTTATTATCTATTGTAGCTTCAACCAAATGATCCAGGAGGAGCTTCGTCCTATTTGCACCCAGGTGGGCGTTCAGACTATATATTATATTGATGGGGCTTCCACTCACGTATCAGATCTAGTATGCACACTATTGGTAGTATTGAAAGCAGAGTTCACCTGATTATGATACAACCATTGATGACATAAAAGTTGCTAAGATGATGATAATCTTAAATATGATAAAAGGATGTTGAAATTTCTCTTTTTGAATATTGTCCATTTTAATGATGAGAATTAGAAAAAACACAGACTTGATAAGCTATTTGAATTATTCTTGACCATGCACATCTATTTGTAAACCTCACTGTGCACATTTGTGTTCACCTATTATTTTCTTTGGCATACAAACTTGCAGGGAGAGACAAGACCTTGAAGTGCTACCAAGGCTTATTAGTTTGGTTGGAGTGTTTCCATGGTTGTGTTTTGATAGAAAGGTTCTCAGGGGTATTGAAAATATGTTTTAACATATGGTTTATTGATAAATAAGAGCTTAGCTTTTTATTTATGGGAATGCATTCTTAGCTAATTTTTGTTTTAGAAAATATACTTCATTGGCATGGTTTTGCATAGAAGTATTAGAATTGTGTTGTGCTCTAGAGAGGCAACTTGAGTATGTATTCATGTGTTCTATAATGTCTTCTTTATAGTGCTGATACATTTTATTCAGTCGGATTGTAATTTGGAAATCGTCAAGGGTAAGGTTGCCTTGCATGCAGACCCGAGTGCTGAGTCATGAAAAGTTGAATCTGTTCTTAAGTTGTCCCTAGTTTCCATAAAGGGTATTATAGGTCAAAACATAGTGTAATTCATGAGCTACACGTGAGCTGAGAGTATGATTATCAGCTGGTTTAACTCTGTGACATGAAATGATTATTGTCATGATGTATGCAGGGGTTAGTTCTAAGTAATATACAGATAATTAGGCAGACTGTTAAATGAAAGAGCCGAAGAAGTAAAAAAATCATGACACATTGCCAACAAGGTTAAATTCTAAAGAGAGCAAAGAGTTAGGTTGGTAGTAAAAGGTTGATTAAACCCTTGACAATGTTGGAATAATGGTTTGAAATCTCGTATTATGTCAGGCGAAACGATCAAAACGTATCATTCCAATAGATCATCGAAACTCGATACCACTCGGCACCAAGGTTTGAAATCTTGACCCATGTCGTAGTTTCGATTTTGATTAGAAACATCTTGTTCCAGTAGCATGCCTACACTCTGATCCATGGTATCGATCAAAGGAGGAAGGAGATGGAGCAAAGGAAGAACATTATCTATGATGAGTGGTATTAAATTTCAATAATTTACCGAAATTATATGATTCAACCATTTTGTCTCGCATGGTACAAAATTGAAAACCATACTTGGCATAGACAATATCTCTTTTCTATGCTTCACTTCCTTCTTCAACTCCAATCCATTATCGACACCATGCATCAAAACACTGACATGATATAAAAAAATCAAAGACTAGAACTTCAACATGGCTCGAAATTTAGAAACTTTTTTGGAATCTAATTTAAGATAGGTGGATCTTTCACCTAATCGTTGCCTATGACAAGAGCCTTTGTTCAGTTAGAGTTCCCACTATAAGAAATTGTTAGAGTCAAGGTATAACTAAATCTTCGAAAATGGTTGGTGCTTGGGTGGTTAACAACTTAAAATCCCTTCTAATAATTATAACATGATACTATGTTGTTCCTTTGTTGCTTGTCTTGATTCATTCTACCACTTGGAATCCATTATAATTTCTCTGCTCATGATACATCTTGGTCACATGCATGATTCAGTTGTTAGACACGATATCAAATGTGCACTATTTTTGATAGATTTGAGATATGGTGAAATTTACATACTAAAATTGTTGTGCTTGTTGTAATCTTGATCCTGTTGTGTTACATTATGACATAAAAATATTGATGATTGACCTGATCATATGATATAGGTGAAAAAAGTTAGGGGTTCAAGATTGGAGATTTAGTTGTATCATGAAGATGAGAGGGTTTGGCCAATCAATATACTTGTCAACACATTAAACTCTGGTATTCCAAAAAAGTATTTATTTTGATGAGACAGCCTAGTAATCAGGTGTAGGATATTCAACGTAACATGACTAAACGTACACAGTGCTTTGGTAGTCATACATGTTTTTAAGCAGAGAAGTAGCATGTTCCTTATTTGATCAGTGGCAAGAGTGAGTAGCCAAATCCTACTTGTCTAGATGCAGTAACGTTTGAATTGATATGACTATAGCATGTCTACATTTAATGGAATAACAATGTGCACTCATAAAAGACAGATTTAGTTCAATTTCTTCTATCTGTATTATTTGAATCTTCCTAACTTCTACAACCTACTAGCATTTTCAATGCTCATCCCATTTTCCCTACTTATTAATAGGCATAAAGCTAGCTTATAGAGGAGGTTGGTGTTATAGTTGGCTTGAAAGAGTCACTCAACCTACTAGATTTCTTATTTCTCAATTTTATTTCTGTCATTCTCATTTCTATGTTTCCTTCTTTACTGGTCTTAGCAAGAAAACCTATGTTTCCATAAAAGTCGACATTCTTCGAGTTTCTCTTAATGTTATTCTTCAGAGGTCAGATAGAGGTGTAGAAAGGGTTCTTGAGATATCAATTTTGTTTGATAGGATACAGTATTGTTCTGTTATGTTTTCTAGATAATATATAATTAAAAGGTATGTTTTCTCTAAATGTTTGAAGTAATATTTGGTTATTATGTTCAATGGTGTTAAAATAGTTCAAAATTTGTGCAGCATGGTATGTGTTTCATACACTGGTTTATCTTAACTTTTTATGTCCTTCAAGATTTTCATGAAATCTTTAAATTGCAAGTTGCTATATATCTAGCTATGTCCTTACACTAAATGAAAACGATCCCCTAAAATCATGACAAAAGTAACGAATACTGAAAAAAAATAATACAACAATAACCAAGCCTTTATCCACTAAGTAAGGTTGGCTATATGAATTCTCGTAAGTTCACTTGTTTGAGAAAATTGTATAACTGATATATGCACCTCAACAAGAATCCACCAGCGTTGGGAAGTACCATGAAACCGATCCTTCCAATTAAATTCTGGAGTTATAAGAAGATCAACCTGGAGATATGAAATAACAAGATAATAGTGCTATAATTCTAGCAAGTGTAGGCAGCGGAACAGGTTACAGAAATAAGTTTTACCTTTAAAACTGTTCTGGTAATTGGGCTAACCGTAGCAGATAAGTTAACATTTGGAAAATAACTCAGGTACTGCTTGACTAACTACAACAGAAAAAGAAATGCAAAGTATGCTAAACTTGGTATCAAATGAAGAGCATCAGAAATTAACAAATTTCACTAACAATAAACCTTTCCTCCAGGAGCATAGCGTATCAAAGCACTTATATCTTTCTCTTCCATCTCAAATAGATGGTGCAAATCTGTGCCTCTTTCTTCAAGTTTTTTCAGAACCTAAAAAAGCAGGACTCATGATACTTCCAACTTAGTTAATATTATATGAGATATTTAAAACGATCATTAAACTAACTGCTGCCGTGAGGTCTCGGTCAAACTGTCTAAGAGGATGCTGATGAGGCCAAATTTGCAGATCAACAGCCTTGCAATATTGCAACATTAAAGCAGACATTTCACACCAGCCTCTGCGCAAACAAATCTCAAATAGAGCACGCATAATACGAGCCAAGCTTGCACTAATATATGCAGCATCTGAAATAAGAGAGAAGCTCTCAATTGAACCACGTGAAATGTACACCTACAGAATGCCAGTGTTGTGACTTAAAAAGAAGGCTTCGGCACACTTGTCAAAGAATCAAGCAATCGCACTAAAGGTCGGTACCTGAATAAGGATTGCAATTTTTCCATGCTTGTCTGTTGGTCCACCTTTAGCTTCTAATGGACATAACATTTTAAACAAATTTTCCAGCTCATCCTGCTCTTCCTCTCTAACAACAATGTTCTCAAACTCAGAAGAATGAGCAACCATGTTAATCACCTGCAAAGAATGTGAAGGTTCTAAATAATAAATTAGAAAGAAGAAAAATTCAGGGAAAGAAAAGATCACATGAAATTGTCATACTTCACTGTCACTCATGTGCCGCCGAAGCATCTCATTGTAAGTTTCAACACTAGAGTACCGAAGATAAAAGTGGCTGGCTATACGGCCAAGCTCTGTGCAGTAGAAATTGCCACTTTTCTCATCAAAACGCATCATTTTTGCCTTGTCCAGAGCACGTGCAGCATCGGTTATAAGAGATCTTTGCTTGGAAACTAAGGATGGATCAGCAATCACCTACAAAAGAGAAAGCATTGTATCAACAAAGATAAAATAAAAGGACCATGACACTGATGTTGCAACATCATAAATTCTCTCTTTACACCTATTTTGCACAAACTAGGATCGAGAGTTAACCTTGTTAATTGGCCTTTAATATTTTGTTAATAGGTTTATTATCTTATTTCTTTTCTATATTCTTTATTTTTATAAATAACTGTTGATTACTTCAGTTTTTTATGTGATTTTCTAACTCCTTTCTCACCCCCTCCTCTCCTCTCCTATTAATCACTAAAGTAAACAACCAAAAATAAATTTGCATTATTTAGAAAACAAGAAACCATTGTAAAGGGTAAACAAGAAACAGTTAGAAATCTAAGAGGATAAATATATTTAATACCTCATCCCATGGTATTCCATATACCAGAGGGTTAGTCTTCATCCTTATAAACAAATATGTGTAACCAAGCCAAGCACAAGCCTCTTTGATGTTTGTGACAGTCCCCAACACCACCTCAGCATTCAAGTTATCCTTCATTGAGTTAATAAACTGCAAAAGAGAACAAACTGAGTTCATGCTAAAAATACACACTGCCAATAAGTATGTGGTAGCTAAAACAAGAAACTGATAACATGAGATAGTTCAGAAAAAACAATAATATACCATTGTTGCACGGACTCGATTAATAGCTAATTATATTATGACATCTACATTTTAATTCCATTAAATATCTAAGTGCAAATTGGGATATCCCTAGTTTCAATCACTAATTTTAGAAATATATAACCAGTATGTAGCAAACAATATGCAGCTGACGAGGTTAAACTAATGATCAATTCCATCAATGCTTGCCATTTTTTAGCTAATTAATAGCAACAGGCAGAATTCACATGCTGCTAAGAATATGGAGTGATTTCAATAGGTGAGTTTAGATTATGTAGCAATACTCTCCATATTTGCAAGTTGGTTTCACTTTTGTTTTCAGAACTAACAGAGTATGTTCCAATGACATCATCAATACAACAGCAATCCATTAACAAATTGCCACAGATTGCACTTGCAAGTTGCGACATCCAGAAATTTTATTTTATAGCCAGCTGCCATGACCGGCTACAACAATGGGCCAAGAATGCATCCCCGCCAACTACAAGGCTTCTCTCCTCAAGGCAGCACCTACCACAGTCAATGTTGATGGCAATTGGTTACACAGGCTGCCTTCCAGTAATTTCTTTTATCCTTCAGAAATATCTCATCTTGAATCTTTTTTAGTGTTTTGTAGGTTTATTTTTTCTAATTTTGTAGGTATTTTTTTATCATTACATCTCACTTATTTGCTCAACCAAGCTGAGAAAGCAAGATCGACATCTCATGACAATAGCTAAAGAAGAGTGTAGAACATTTGATTTCTCACAGAATTGATTTTCAGATTGGTAAGCATAACCAATTCCTCTCAATGATTCAATTCATGTTCAAAGGTAAGACTACTTCAGTCTTTTCCATCTTATTGAGACTAAAATTAGTTTTCCAAATTTTCTGGTTGAATTTGTTGATAACTGAAACACACTTTAGGAAATCTGCACAACAGGTGTTTGCCCTAATCATGGAAGCTGTGCTGATAATCCTTGAAATTGAGGTAATTTATTGCAATGATTCTACTAGTAAAAAAATTGAATTTCTTATTAATTGATGATACATAAAATGACTAAGATTTCATTTCTCTATTGCTTATTGTACTAATTTTATTCAAAAATCTTTAGAATTTTTAATAATTTATTATATATAAAAAGATTAATATTTCACTTCACTGTATCTTTGCAAATTGGATTCATACTATTCCATGTCTTATCATAATTTCATGACATGCCTGGAAATCATGATTACAACTTATTTTGCATAGTAAAACTCTTCTATACTTATTTTTTATAATTTAATATTAACATATTTTCACAATGTGAGGGTAACAGAAAAGTTTTAATAAAAAGAAGTGTGCAAAGAACAAAATAACAAATTAGAGCAAATGAGGAATTCACCTGACTTTCTATGGGTAGTTGACTAGTAAGCAGCCTCAAATAATATGCCAGTTTGTCATGCGTTGTAAGTATAATGCCTTCACCACTCTTGTCAAACTGTGGTCTCCCAGCACGACCAAAGATCTAGCATAACATGCAATGGAATATATCAAAAAATTCAGATCGACAAAATATCTTGAAGGATTGGTTTAATGTGAAACTGCAGTAAATATTACCTGCATGACATCAAGCATACCCAAGTCTCGCCATCCACCAGCCTTAGGGTCATAAAGTTGTGTGCCCTGTAGTGAGACCAATTCAAAACACCGATAAATTCTTAAAAAACACATGTTGAGGACCAATATTAAGTATTGAATTTTATAAATGAAAAAAATAATTCTAGAATTTTGAATCAGCAAAATAAACCGACGGAATAGTAAAATCAGAATATGGTCATCAATTGGAAGACGAATTAGATTTGGATAAAATCCAATGGATAGGCACAGAGATTAAGATTTTGTGGGTTTAAACCAGGGTTGATTTGGGTTTAAATTGGTCAAATCATGATCAAACCAAATTTTAAATGGGTTCAATCAATTCAATAGGTTTAAATTGAACTAACAAATTTTAAGAAAAAATTTTTCTCTCCTCTCTTTCTCTTTTTCTCTTCCATGCTGGCTCACTGTCACCTCCTCTTCTTTCAACTCTTTCCCTTCCTCCTTATCTTCTTCTCCTTACATTTTTCCAGCACCTGCAGCCCTAATCCTTATTTCCTCTTCTTTTCTACCAGCAGCAAAATTGCAGCTCTCCCTCTTCTCCAGAAATTCAGCAAGGGCTGGTTCAAGCCACCAACAGTAGTGTTTTTTTTTCCTCTCTTTCCAGATCTCTCCCAGCCACAACAGCCCCTTCTCCTTCCTCTTTGCCTAGCAAGCAACAGGCACAGCAGCTTCCCATCTCCTTCTCTTCACAGCAGCATCAGCAATTTAATTGTTTCCTTGTCCAGAAACAGCCGGTAGGTACGTTTTCCTTCTTCCTTTTCTTCATCAAATCCAGCCCCCCAATAAAAGTTGTGATAACAGTAAGGACTAGTTTCAACCACTAACAGCAGCTTCTCTTCCTTAATTAAAGCCAACAGTAACACATCTTATTTTTATTTTCCATCAGCAAGGCCAGTATTCCAGCACCGCCTCCACAGTATTTCCTCTTTCTTATCCAGCCAACAATAGCAAATACCAAAGGTTCAATTGTCGATCGACAAAACACTCACCTTGTTCAATTGATTGAGGGAAGGTATATATAATCTATTAAATTTCTGTTTGAGTTGGGCTGTCTAGTTTAGAATAGAAAATAAATAAATTTATTATTTGATAGTAAAGAAAACTACCGAGATATGAGGAAGAGAGAACTAACCTTTTATTTCTCAATTCTTAAATGAATTTGTACATAAGAATTATTGTTTATTTATACACTTCTTCCCTACTTAATTATAGAATGAAATAAATAAAATAAAATCTGGTCATAAAAGTCAAATCAACCTATCCATATTTATCCCCCACATAAGATCGCCCCATAAAAGTTGTCCATGATATCTAATCCTATCTATATTTACAATATATTCTACACTCCCCTCACGTTGGGTTGTACATATTGTACATACCTAACTTATCACATAGTTCTTCAAAGTTGATCCTTAAGAGAGCTTTTGTAAATATGTCTGCGATTTGACATCGCAAAGGAATATATGAGAGTTCCACAGCTCCTTTTGCCACGTTTTCTGAAATAAAATGTCTGTCAATTTCTATGTATTTTGTTCTATCACGGTGAATAAGATTCTTTGCAATGTTAATTGTTGTTAAATTGTCACATTGTAGTTTGACAGTTTTATATGTGATTATTCCGAATTCTTTTAGGATTTTCTGCGAATCCATATTTCTTCACAAATTCCGAGTGCAAGAGCTCAAATTCTGCTTCAGCACTACTTCTTGCAATCATAGACTGCTTTTTACTTCTCTATGTTATCAAATTACTTGACATACGTGCAATAGCCCGAAGTCAATCATCTACCTATAAGATCCCCTACCCAATGTATGTCTGAGTACACATGCATACCTCGATCTTCGTTCTTTCAACATAGTAACCCTTTGCGTAGGATACTCGTGAGGTATCTCAAAGATAGCATTTATATGTTCTTCTGTATGACTATTCATAAATTAATTTACCATACTGATGGTAAACCTGATATCAAATCTTGTGTGAGATAGATAGATGAGGCATCCTATAAGTTGTTGATATCTCCCCCTGTCTACTAGTGCATGGTCTTTTCCAAAGTCAATTTTGTTGGAAGCATTCATCGGAGTATCCATAGACTTGCACCCAAGCGCGTATGTTTCTTTTAGTAAGTCCAATGTGTATTTTCATTGTGAGAGGAATATTCTGTATTTAGTGCATGTTCGTCCAGCCTTGTGTACCCTTCTTGAATATTCTTTATGATTTTTTATACAATGATAAATATTATCCAAACAGAGAGGCTATCTCTCATATAGGGATGAAAATGTCAGGGTTGTAACACAGAATCAGTATATTACTAAAGTTTCTTCAGTTTCCTCTCCCATAAGCTTTGATTTTCTATCTATAAGTTGCTAAATAGTTAACATCCTAACTCTACCAATTGGCAACCGGTATTTGTGGCATCTTAGCTTGCAGAATCAATAAAAGATGATTCCTATCCTATCAACCAAGCAG
>JBAMHZ010295370.1:0-13174 GCA_037177395.1 Alpinia galanga | reverse complement strand
GATCCTTCTTCTGTTAGTCTTTTGTGACTATAGACTCTGGCTTTGATATGTCTATGTGACATTTAGTCTATGTGACTAAAAGCCTCTTCTTGGTCTATGTGACCATGTGTCTATGTGACATTTAGTCTATGTGACTAAAAGCCTCTTCTTGGTCTATGTGACATCTAGTCTATGTGACTAAAAACCTTTGCTTGGTTTATGTGACCATGTGTCTATGTGACATTCACTTGGACGAGTGGGAGATGTAGGCAGTTGCTATACAGCAACTACTGCACGTCTGCACACGTTGTTATTTATGACAACGTGTGCCGATAATGGAGATAATGCAGCATGCCAAGCTGCTGCCCTATTCCCTTATATAAAGGCATTCGCCCAAGTGAAGAGGGCTGATCAAGGGGTGTGTCCAAAGAGCAGAGAGGGAGAGCTTATAAGGAAGAGGAGAAGTGCTGTCGAATTGAATTCGGAGAGACCGAATTGTTGCCGGAGAGAGAGAGAAGAAGGTCGGGAACACCAAGGCGCGGCTGAATCTGGTTTGTGAATAAGTAAGAACCCTCCATTGTGATCGTTTCTCAGACAGCGGCTTCATTTATTCTGTCTTTCTGATGAAGGTAAAAGAACCAATGTAAGTTTCATTTTTCCTTATATTTCTTCTGTTTATAGCATTTAAATTCAAAATAAACCATCAATGTTGTATAGCCATCAAGTCCCTCGCCGGCATTGCTCCCTGCAAGGATTTGAGCGTGGCAGGTGCCCCTCTCGATATTCCTCTTCTGGCCAAAGACACTCAGGTATCTCTAGTTTCTGCTAGAGCTGTCAGTTTGGGTTAGGCCCATTGGGTTGGCCTGCCCTGCCAAATAATTTAAGCGGGTTGGGTTGAAATTTATCAATTCAAGTCCGCCGCGGGCCTAAAAAAATCAACCCGCATAGGTTGCGGGTTAAGACGGGCCAACCCAAGCCCCCACGGGTTGGCCCGCGGGTTGAAAAAAATTAAAAATCATAATTTTCAATTGAGACATAATGATGCAATATGTCAAGTGTAAAACAGAATCATTCTGTACTTGAGAAAGAGCATACAATCTTTGACCACAATGGACAATAAAAATGAATCCACGAGAAAATGAAATCTCTAAATGGTTCTTATATTTCTCGAATCCAATTGCAGAAAGTGAGACAAGATTGATAAAAAAGAGAAACTAAGAGAAATTTTATTATTAGAAAGCAACTAATTAAAGATTTGAAGAAAATAAAAAAAATAAAATATCAAACATATAACACACCCTATGTTATTAGAAGAATAGAGAGAATATTAGGATAACTTTCATATGCACTAATAGTAAAATTATGGCCCGTGGGTCGACCCGCCTAATCCGCAACTCACCTTGGGTTGAAAATTTTTCAACCCGCCGAAATGGAGGGCTGATTTATTTTTACCCGCTAAATATTGAGTTTACGATTGATTAGTCCGTCCCGCCACGAATTGGCTCGCTTGACAGCTCTAGTTTATGCACCAGAGAACGATGAAACTGGTACTAATTCCTGTTTTACTTCCATGAAACTAGCTAAAGAGATACATTTCTTTACTGCTATTTAATGCAAATAACTAAAGTTTAAAAAAAAAAAACTTAATTAATAATAACTATATTTTATAAATATGAATAAAAGAAAATGGAACAGTATTGATGTTCTTCCCGCCGCCATGATTCCAAATTTCAAATCTTGGTTATGACATAATTTCATGTTAAGAAGTTGGTAAAACAGATATGTTTTGTAGGGACAAAAGGAGCCCTCATCAACTACTCTTTGAGAAACCAAAGTGTCTCCAACCCCTTTTAAGTGACTGAAAGCAATATCACCAACTTTTTTATTTTTATTTTTTGTTTTCATGACACTACATCTGTTCTTAATTAGGTGAACCGCCAACTACATTTGCAAGTGATTCTTTTATTGGATTAAAATATTTTCAGAGAGGATGATGATTTTGCAAGTCATTCCGTACGTTCTTGAACTGTGCTTGGAAGACATGATTTGACCTCTGCATGAGGAGCTTTATTTCTCTATGGTCGTCAAGGATTTGCAATTGCAGGGAGGGAGGTTGTTCAGGTTTAAGGTTATCGTTCCACCTTAATTAATGACACTCGTGGTGCTAATTTTTGTTGGATAAATTAATGAATGTAATAATTGATCGTTTGATTTTTTTTAAAAATACTTTGTCGTAGATAAATTATTTGAAACAAGTTTGAAAATTTTGCGCTTGCATAAATCATGCAGGTTTTTCAGCAGCAGCGTGAGCGTGAGGTGCGGCCATTGCTTCGTCGGCACTCCCTGATTTCCACTTCTGCAGCTCACCGAATTCCATCCATCACTCTGTACCAGAAAGCGAGCTCATAATTATTATCTCCACCACGCCGTCATCATCACCACCAAGAGCACTCAGCGGCAGCGGCAGCGCAGCAGATTTGGTGGTGCGGTTGGTGAGCCAATGGCACCTATAAAGCCAACAACCCCACTCAGTCTTTCTCGCTCATCTGCCACCTTGATTTCGGACCCCCACGACCCGAGCTTGGAGTCGCCGGCCATGTCTTACGTCGACGCCGCCGCGTGGGAGTTAACCCAGGAGGAGGACGAGGCCGCCTGCATGTACGCCATGCAGCTGGCCAGCGCCTCCATCCCCCCCATGACCCTCAAGGCCGCCATCGAGCTCGGCCTCCTCGAGATCCTCGCCAAGGCCGGGTCCGCTGCTAAGCTGAGCGCCGCCGAGATAGCCGCCCAGTTGCCGACCCAGAACCCACAGGCCGCCGTCATGGTCGACCGCATGCTCCGCCTCCTCGCCGCCTACGACGTCGTCACCTGCTCCGTCGATGGCGCCGACGGCCGCCCCGCCAGGACCTACGGCCTCGCCCCGGTCTGCAAGTACCTCACCAAGAACGCGGACGGCGTCTCCATGGCCGCGCTGGCGCTGATGAACCAGGACAAAGTCCTCATGGAGAGCTGGTAAGTTACGCTGCCACAGCTAACGCACTGAATTCTGTTCGACGAATTGACGCAATGAACATATGTAACTGACAGGTACCACTTGAAGGATGCGGTTCTCGACGGCGGCATCCCCTTCAACAAGGCTTACGGAATGACGGCGTTCGAGTACCACGGCACCGACCCCCGGTTCAACACGGTGTTCAACGAAGGCATGAAGAACCACTCCATCATCCTCACCAAGAAGCTCCTCGAGATCTACCGCGGCTTCGACGACGTCAATGTGCTCGTCGATGTCGGCGGGGGCATCGGAGCCACCCTCTACATGATCACCTCCAAGCACCCCAATATCAGGGGCATCAACTTCGACCTCTCCCATGTCATCTCGGAGGCACCTCCTTTTCCAGGTCCATCTCCATGTGATATACATAGGATCATTAAACTTGCATGAAGCTTCACACAATCTAGCACGAAACCCCCTTCATAGCTCAAATCGGATGAAGATAGACAAACTTCGACTTCCATGATTTTCACTCGATGTCTTTTGATCCTCACTGTGCTGCAGGAGTGGAACATGTTGGCGGTGATATGTTTGCAGCCGTTCCAACTGCTGATGCAATCTTTTTGAAGGTGAGAGTTACAATATATGACCTCCGATATTGCTTTACTTGAGGTTGGGGACTAATTGTGAGATCACACTGTAGTGGATTCTCCACGATTGGAGCGATGAGCACTGTGCAAAGTTGCTGAAGAACTGCTACAGTTCTCTTCCTGCCCATGGCAAAGTGATAGTGTTGGAATGTGTGCTCCCGGTGGTGCCGGAGCCAACTCTCAAGGCTCAGGGCGTCTTCCACCTTGACCTCATCATGATGGCGCACAATCCAGGAGGAAAAGAGAGGACGGAGCAAGAGTTTGAGAGCCTGGCCAAGCAGGTTGGCTTCGCTGGCTTCAAGGCCACGTACATTTTTGCCAACACTTGGGTCATGGAGTTCACCAAGTAGGCCAGAGACTTAATCAACGTCTTGAGGTTAGTTCCTGTCACTCGGGAACTAAGTCTTCGCCATTTGCTTGCTTGTTCTTTGATTGAACTTGTCAACGGTTTGTGTATTCCAAGCGTCTTGTAATCACTTCTATTGAAGACTTGAATTCAGTGTGTTGGCCGTCGTTAACTTTCAGTCGACGACTGTGGATTGGCCTTCGTTCGTTAGCTTCCAGTCGACTGTTTGTGCAATGTTTATGAAAAGCTGTTATCGAAATATTTGAAATGAGAGTGAAATTTTCATTCTGGACCTGGCAATAACTGCCAACAATGACTCTCCAACAACCGGAGAGGGGGTGGTAGGAGGATTTGTGTGGGGATCAGGCCAATCAAGTCAAGTAAGCAATGCTATATGGTGGGATTGGTAATCGTTTCGTTTGGAAAAATATTTTATTATTTATAATTTCTTAAACATCGTTACCGATTCAAATTATGAAAATAATATTCAACTCTTTTTTAAGATTTTAAATTGATAAAAATTTCATGCATCAAATTAAAAAATAGTATTTTTTTTCTACACTGATAAAGACTTTTTTTTGTTAAATATTTTTTTTTCTTGCCAAATACATCAATCCCTATAAAAAAAATAATTACGCAGGAAGAGTAGGAAGAGGAGGACAACTAACATTTTAAAACAATTGTGGAAATTCATGTTAAACAGGAGAAAAAAAGTACAATAATAATTGAGTATAGAAAGAGAGGCACAACCAACCTTTTTGGAACGATAGCGCAGAAATTCAAACCAGAAAATGAAAAATGATCTGAAAAGTCATGACAAGACGCTATTTATTTTGCAGATATTAAAATGAGTAATTATTAGAGATTAACAATACTATGAGCTTTTGACTTGCAAAACTTTATTGTTCCCTAGCGAAAGCTATTTTCGTCCGCCCAAGAAGCAAACTGGCAGTAAATTTAAGAACGAAGTGACAATGTCAGCTGACAGCCACACCGCCACTTGGATTAAGATAACAGGGGAGACTTTTTATCGTGTTGGACCCATGCAGCACGCCATCGCGATCGAGTGTTGAAATTGCCGTCACGGATAGGGAGGCAGGAGAACGAGATGGAGCAGGTGGAGCCATTTTCCACGACTAATTAGCTATCAATCAACCACCACGGTGCGGTAGGTGAGCGAAAGAATGTTATTAAACCGAATCAGTCCGCACGTTCCTCGTCATCCTCATCTTTTCCACGGTTTTGGTTCAATCTGCAGCGTTTAGGAGCCATGGGATCCCTCAGGGAGGAGGCGCCGGAGATGACGCCGGAGGAGGATGAGGTGGCCTGCATGCTGGCCATGACGCTCGGCAGCGCGTCCATCCCGCCCATGACGCTCAGGGCTGCTGTTGAGCTCGGCCTCCTGGAGATCCTGGTTAAAGCCGGGTACAGCGCGAAGCTGAGCCCGGCTGAGATCGCCGCGCAGCTGCCGACCAAGAACCCCCAGGCCGCCGCCATGGTGGACCGCATCCTCCGCCTCCTCGCCGCCTACAACGTCGTCGCGTGCGCCGTCGAGATCGGCGCCGACGGCCGGGTGGAGCGGAAGTACGGCGCGGCGTCGGCGTGCAAGTACTTGACCAAGAACGAGGACGGCGTGTCCATGGCCGCGCTGGTGTTGATGAACCAGGACAAGGTCCTGATGGAGAGCTGGTACAAGCAAGATCCAATCTTTTCGGATTTTCCTTTTTCGATTCATCGAACTCGTGCTCGATCGATCGAGATGAATTCAATTTGATTCGTCGGCAGGTACCACTTGGCGGAGGCGGTGCTCGACGGCGGCATCCCCTTCAATAAGGCCTACGGCATGACGGCGTTCGAGTACCACGGCACCGACCCGCGGTTCAACACGGTGTTCAACGAGGGTATGAAGAACCACTCCATCATCCTCACCAAGAAGCTGCTCGACAACTACCGCGGCTTCGAAGACATCCAGGTTCTCGTCGACGTCGGCGGAGGCGTCGGTGGCACCCTCTCCATGATCACCGCCAAGTACCCTCGCATCAAGGGCATCAACTTCGACCTCCCCCACGTCATCTCCGAAGCTCCAGCTTTCCCAGGTCAAACCCAATAGATTCAACAATTACTGACCTCGAAAATTAACTCATCTGTTCTCTTGAATTCGGAGATGCAGGAGTGGAACATGTTGGCGGAGACATGTTTGCGAGTGTCCCCAATGGCGACGCAATATTTATGAAGGTCAAATTGTGCTAAACTCCAACTTAAATTTTAAAAAAATTCAAGTCTGAAGCGATTCTGTTTATGAAAACAGAGCAACGTTTGTTTCTGAACTGTACTTTTGGCCCCTTGCTTCAGTGGATTCTTCACGACTGGAGCGACGAGCACTGTGCCAAGATATTGGAGAACTGTCGGAAGGCGCTGCCGGAGAAGGGGAAGGTGATGCTGTTCGAGTGCATAGTTCCGGCGGTGCCGGAGGTGAATCTCCGGGCGCAGGGAGTGTTGCATATGGATCTGGTGATGATGGCTCACAACCCGGGAGGGAAGGAGAGAACCAAGGAGGATTTCGAGGCCTTGGTGACTCAAGCAGGGTTCCAAGGCTTCAAGTCCACGTATATTTACGCCAATACGTATATCATAGAGTTCACCAAGTAGAGACTGCGAGGGAGATGCCATATTTGCTTGTATCAGTCATGAAAAATAAAACAGACGCTATTGCTGCGATTGTATCCGCTGTTACAGTTTGTTAGATCATCCATTAATGCAATTGTTCTTGCGATAAAAAACAATGGAGTTGGTTGAGTT
Source organism: Alpinia galanga (assembly GCA_037177395.1). NCBI lineage: Eukaryota > Viridiplantae > Streptophyta > Magnoliopsida > Zingiberales > Zingiberaceae > Alpinia > Alpinia galanga. The sequence goes on along the minus strand of JBAMHZ010295370.1, from coordinate 6,408 downwards.
GAGTATGAGATTGGCCAATGAGAGCGAAATGCGGAGGGCCTGAAGGCCTGGAGCGTAGAGCGTCGATGACCCAGGTCGAAGCCTTGGCGCCGAATCCTGGGGGAAGCTCGGAGCGAGGCTTGGCGATGCAGAGGAACTGGAGGGAAGACGGCAGTCGTCGTTGAAGACTTCGACCGCGGTCTGACTGACGGGATACTCGGGGCCGAGGAGGTGTCCGACCATCAGCGCGAACTGGAGCGTTCCAATTCCGGTCGGTGAGGTCGAGTGAAGTCACCGCCGGTGGGCCGGAGCATGACCAACAGCGCCTCGGAATCCGCCCACCGTGGCAGGCCAAGCCACACAGGCTCTAACCCCCTTAAATGACCCAAAACGCCTTGCCTCTCGCCGCAGAGAGCAAGGGCATTTACGTCAATACGGCCTTCTTCCTCACATAAAAAGCAAGTAAAACCAAGAAAGAGAGGCAAATCCAGCAGGACAAACACGACACAAGCGTTTCTCCCCATCTTTCTAAATTCTCCCCCCTTGCCGAATCCGTACAATCTCGCCCCAAATTTCATTCAGTCGTAGCGATCTGCCTCGCTAGGTAGCTATTCCTATAGTTGCGGGCGGTTCCTTGCTGACCTCCCTTGCGATTCGCTTCTGGTATAATTTCCCTTCGTTGCGCCGATTAGAAGTCTTCGTGTTTTTTCCCTTTTATACACTCAATATTGTGCGGGGCGAATGGTCGTGCACTGAATATCGATTCGATGGAAGTTTTTCCTTATCTTCCTGAAATAATGTTTGGGAAAACGTTCGGAAGTGGAAGCAATTTGAGAACTTGGTGGGGATCAGCACTGTAGAGAGCTTGGGTTTGATCTATTTGGCAAAATTATGTTCTTTTATTGTTCCTTTTTTCCACCTCACTTACGTGTTGCTTGTTTTTTTTTAAAAAAAAATTATACTGGCAACTAGTGGTGTTCGGTTTGTTGGATTAGTTCATTTTCTCATCATTTCTAGAAGGGCTAGTCTTTAACAAGGTATGTTATGGCACTTTTCTTGTTTAGGTTAGGATTTCACATTATTAGGATTGAATAGATAAACCTGGAATAGTTGGAATTAGTATTCTAAGTTTGGCGAATAAGTGTCCCCGTTCTTTGGCTATGCTTATTAGATTTTTTTTTTATGACTGGTTCATTTCGCAGAATGCTAAATCGTATTTTAGTTATATGCCTAGCACAATTCATATTTGTTGGTATTTATGCACTAGTAGCTATGTATTATGCTGAAATCAACTTCTGATATACAATTTCGTTTGTGTGATGCAGGTAACAATGATTTGATTGTGACAAAAACATTGGTCACTTTGTTCAAAATGTTAAGCAACGAAGTTCTTATCACATACAAGAGGAAGCGTCTTTCAGCCAATGTTAAGCCTTCTATTCTAAAATCTGATTCATCTGTCAAGGCTGAGGGGGAGGTAAAAGGAAATTCAATTTCTGGACAGAAAAATTTAATATTCTACGTCAGTAGAAGATAATAGTGATAAGTGAAATGAAAATTATTGTTTGTTTGTTATCTATGCTCTCTTTTTTTTCATGCATACCTATAGATATTAATTCTAGCATACAATTTGGTGGAGCTTAAATTACCTCAAGTAATTTTGTATGCTCTTTGGCGGATTAATGTTAATACAACTCAGCGTGAATTTACCTGATAGCATTCTTGCATGCAAAAGTGAGCCAACTCTAAATATGTATAATTTTGGAGGAAGAGTTAGCATACCAGTATAAATTTCTACATTCACGCTGTCATTTTTTTCTATTTTGATTTTGGCATCTAGTAGCCTGACTGCTTCACTTTTTCCTTGAAGATAGTTTACTTGATTACTAGATTTGTTTGTGTTGTCAACAAATACATATGACATAACAAAGCTATACAACTTTGTCCACTGTAGCCTGGAGCCCTAGACTAACAAACTAAGCTGCTAAATTCTTTAACACCCTTCACAAACTAGCCTTCTAATCTTAATCTTTGAGATGCTAGAGACTGTTTGTAATTTCCAATTTCCTTTTAGGAAAAGAAAAAATTGTTTGTGACAATATATTTGGTAAAAAATTTCTAAGGAAATGTGCGATTGAAATAAAAGAAATGATATTCTTGTTTATATGAAAGGTTGATTTTGTGTGTGTGTGTGTAAGTATAAAATTTGTATATTTGTTAAAAGCAAATAAGGCAATGCGAAACATATTTCTTTTACTTTGCATTCCTAGATTATATTTGCTCATGCAAAAGGAAATAGAGGGTTTTTTTTAAAGAAAATACACTTTCCAATTTGTCCCAGGTAGTATGTCACATAATGCTTTGGTGTTTGGCAAGCTTGCCAACAGTGCATTTTATTCACCTTTCATGCACATTCAAAGATAACAACTAACATATCTATTAGCATCTCAATGTTAGGAGTCAAATTTTTATTGATTTGAGTCTAAATTGAACTCTACACTAGACTAGGCTTTTTCCATCAGAAAGTTGCTATACAACATGCACCTTAAGATGCTAGTTTTGCTGACTTGGATAAAAAGTGAGCTAAGTACCTTGAGAAGGACGAGTACAAGTGAACTCTCCCTAACTATAAAGTATTACATCTTAAATAATGCTTTAAGTCTAATCAGTGTTCTAAGTGTCACACAGAAGGACATTTCATTATCTGATGTTTAAAGACAATATTATTCTTAGCGGATTCTTAATAGTTGAGAGTTCATTTGGATCAATTTTTAAATTGTGATGAAAATTTTAGGATTTATTCATTAAACATTTGTCTTAGTTTAACGCTGACTAGCAACCTAACACAACCTTCCTTTTTTATTCGGGCTTGGGACCAACTATGATGACAGGGTTAACTCGTCATAGGCGGAATTTCAACTCAATTGCTCAATCAATTAAAAATATATTCAATCAACTAAATCTGCCCAAGGATCTTGAGATAACTTGAGAAGATTGACGTTTGTTGACTATGATATAAAATACCTGTACTTTGTTTAGTAGACTTCTACCCAAAAAATCCAAGATTAGAGTCCCTCATAGCCTCTTAAGACTCAATTGTCTTCTTGACTAAAGATTTTTCCTCTTATTCTTCATTAGCTTTCTTTGAAGTCTTGTCTCTAGATGTTCATCCATCTACCTAAAGGCTCCTCCTTTAAGTCTTTATTAACGACACTAGTTATGCTTGTCTAACTTAATCTTTCGAGCATCCAACCTAAACCTTTGAGTTTTGCATATCATGTCAGTTACGAGTCAATCAACCTAGACCTCTTTAAACTTATGCTAACACCTTATTGGATTGATCCATTTACCAAAACCTCTTGAACTTTACTAACATTTGTTGAACTACTCTATCTCCCAAGATCTCTTGGGCTTCTGTCAATATCTATGGAACTTCTATATCTACTAAGACCTCTTGCACTTTTGTTGACACCTGTTAAACTTCTTCATTTGCTAAAATCTCTTGGGCTTTTCCATCTGCAAAGTACTTTGTTAACCATAATCTACTTGGGCTTTTCCAACTTGTCACCTTAGCACTTGTTCAGTCATCACTATACTTGCACTTGCCTTTTAAACTTCTTCACCTACATACTTAACAAATATATCAAAATACGCATAACTAAACCTTTTGCTAACTACATTAAAACAAGCTGGCCAGACTCGATCATTGGAGTCATGATTGAACCAATACTATTCACGACTGTTATGATAAAATATTTTATGCAAGATTTCTACCCTAATCATTTGCTAGGGTGTTGTAAGCAGTAAAATCCAATCTATGAAATAATTTGTTCTATAGACAATATCATTTTTAGTAAAGGTTGTAATGTTAGACGAATCATCACAATATGAGATAAAGAGCGAGGTCATAAGTGTCTATACTGTAAAATTGACTTTATATAGAACGAAAAGATATATCTAGTACAATCATAATTGTAAAATGTGACCATAATTGAATGTATATGTCTCATGTATTATATGTTAGGTAAATGATGTTAAGTGTTCATATTTGATCAAGTTGCTTTTTATGTATTTGACAAAGAATTTAAGTTTTAGCTATGTTTCTCTGTGCATCAAGTGTAATGGATTTGGCACATTGCATATAGAGTTTCAGAGCTTATTTAGTCAATAAGATTGAGCATTGGGCAGTTGTGGATGTAGTTGTGAAGATCATGTGTTCGGTAGCTTGGAGGCCTAGTATGAGTGGGCTTGTTAGATGCAGAGGAGTTTGATGCATTTAATATGTCAGAGGCTTAACACGAGAGAACTTAGGGCTAGGATTTAAACATAAGTGTGTAAGAGATTTTGTGAGCTAAATGTCATCCTAGAGCTTATCTTTGGGTAGCATTATTGTTGACGATGTGTTTAGTTAGATAGGGGTAAATTAGCTATCAGCTTAGTTTGAAGTCTTTGACCGAAGGCCTATTCGTCCCAAGTCATAGTTTGCTACTTAGCTTGGTCCCAAACATTGCCTAGTTTTACAAGTACATAAGTTGAAGGATGGATCACTAATTGGTTTTAGTTGACGTTGAATTCAATCTATTGGTGCAGGGGCACTAGATAATCGAACCTAGGTTTTGATAATGACAAACATTCAAAGTTAAGCTATATTGTTATTTCATATGTTGTGATTAAGTGTGCAGATAGGACAAGACTTTGATGGTCGAGTGATCGGAAGCCAAGAGACAAACCTAAGGTAAGTAAGGTAAGTTACCTTGTATGAAGACAATTTCGTAGGCATCGATCTGATTAAGGATTCCAATGGAAGGTCGAAATCAAGATCAGATGGTCTTAAGACTATCATTATCATAATTCTTGAATTTGTTTTGAGCTAACCATGTATTACAGAAGACTAAAGAAGTCATCAGTCGACTGGATCATTATTAGTCGACTGGGCTTACAGACCAGTCGACTGGACCATCATCAGTTGATAGAATGACTAGTCGACTGGCAATGAATCTAGACACTTTGAACAAAGTTAAGATAAGAGCCACAAAGTTAGGGATGATGATGGCCTTCGACTCAGATCTGGATCTCAACGAATTGAAAGGTTTAGAAGCTATAAAAGAAGGGCTTAGACACCCATTTTTCATTAACAAAAATTGCTCTAAAGGTGCTACTTCGTTCCAGCTTCAATACTCGCGACAACGTCGTTACACCGACCAAGCTATCATCTACATCCAATTAAAACTCGGTACTACTTTGTCTTTTGTTGTATTTAATTGTTAAAGAGACGGAGTATGATTGTTACCTTCTTCTCTACTCTTTTTGTATTGCTCAGAACTCTTACCTCCAACGAGGAAGAGTTGTTTTAGTGAATTGTCTGCCGAAGCGATTGACAAATTGCGGGCCTTGGATTAGCAACCAGTTGGTTGTGAACCAAATAAAAATATCGTGTCTTTTTTACTTGTTTGTTATCTTGTTTTCCGCTGCGATTAATTCTAATTTTCAAAAGAAAAGAAAGTTTTTAAAATGCTATTCACCCCCCTCTTGCATTATTTCGATCCATCACTTGGTATCAGAGAGGAGGCGCTCAGATTTAGTGCAACCACCAACTGAGTATTTTTATTTTATTTTTTTCTTTTCTCTAAATTTTAATTGGTTTTTATTTCTGTAATTTTTTTTTAAATTTTTCCCGCATTACTAATCCAAGACTAAGTCTTGGAATAGTTAGTTGTTTTTATTGATACAGATTTTTTAGTCGATTTTCGTAAATGGCCCATCTTGAGGGATTTAGCACCGTACACCCTCCATTCTTTAATGGAGATGACTTCCGATACTGAAAGGGGCGAATGGAGTGCTTCCTCAAGACACAAGTGGATATGTGGATTGTAATCCAAACGGATTTCGATCTACCCACTAATGATAAGGGAAAGTACTCAAGTGTGAAAGGTGGATCACTGCCATGAAGCGTCAGATAGAGGCTGACGCTAAGGCCACCCAAATCCTTTAATATGGGCTCTCCAGAGAGGAGCTCAACTGCGTCGGCCCCTTCATAAGCGCAAAGGATCTGTAGGACAAACTAATAGAATTGCACGAAGGGACATCCGACACAAAGGTATGTAAACGTGATTGTTTATTAAATAAATTATTTAATTTAAAGATGCAGGAAAATGAGAGTGCAAGACAACTCCACGCTCGCATCCAAAATATACTGAATGGGCTTCATTCCATTGGTCAAAAAGTAGAGAATCGGGACATCATAAGGTACGCTTTAAACGCATTTCCTAGAACAACTTTATAGGCATCCATGGTTGATGCTTACAAAGTCTCTAGAGACCTTTCTAAAGTTAGGTTAGATGAGTTTTTTTTCTGAATTTGAATTACATGAACAGTCTAACTTGACCCGGGTCGAAAAAAGTATTGCCTTATATACAAAAAACAAGAAAG
>JBAMHZ010295154.1:0-13176 GCA_037177395.1 Alpinia galanga | reverse complement strand
CTATTATCTTAGGAAAAGTACAGCTAGAAAGCCATACCTAAATAAAAATAAACATGTGAGAAAATTTAAACCACGAAAAACATATACCTATACAATTACATGCTACGCATGTAACCAACCAAGGCATATCTCTTATGTCTGCCCAAACCGCAGGAATCTCTATAAAATACACTCGGACATATCGGATACTTCATCAGTATACTTGATTGTCTCAGTAGAAGACTGAGAAGAAGTAAAACCCACCTTAGATTACTCGTTGGTAAATAATATACTACCACCTATTGACAATTAGACTTTCTCAGAAGCACCAGAGCCTATACTAGAATATGGGATAGGGGTAAGAAAATACGACATCAAACCGTACATACAGAACGATGACTTGGACTTAGAAGAACTAAAGTATTATTATGAACCAACCAGAAACTGCATGCTCAGAAATAATATACCCATTCCATCAAATGAATGCATTCATCACTGGAACCTAAGAACTGGAGCCACACACATACCATGTTTTCTGTGTGGATACTTTCCAACCTTAAACAAGACAACATGTAAATACTGTCACAAAAAAATATGTAACTCTTGCTTTAAAGAACAATACCAGATAGATGTAACAAAGCAACCAGCCTCAAATTCCTCTTCTAGAACCAGACTGCTAGAAACACGAGTCTCTACACTAGAAATTCGTATAAACTTACTAGAAAACGACTTTCTAACTTACAAAAATCAAAACTAGGCCTCAACCTCCTACACCAATGACCCCATAACCCACACAGAACCAACTGAATTCAACTGCTTGAGTATCGTTGAAGAGGCACTAGACTCAAAACACATCTTTATAAAGACTCCCAACAGCTGCAATGCAAGCAGATCAGTAGACCTTAGAGTTCAAAGCACACTTAGTATCCAAGGCTACAAATTAGAACTACAGGCTTTCATTGATAGTGGAGCAACTAGCTCTACCATAGACGAATCTCTTTTACTCACAATCTGTCCACAATCCCTGATAAAAAACACAAACCTACCATAATATAATACCCAATTTGACAGAACTCAACTAACATGTTGCAAATATGTTGTAAACGCCCACATTAAATTCTATTCAAATTGTAGTAATTATGGATCACCAATACTCATTCCCCAACTCTGGGTTGCTAACCTATAGCCAGCCAACCTACAGTTAATTCTTGGGTTAAATTTCATGGTCACCCCATAAAGAGCTGTCCTTTTAACCTCGGACTACACATTTTTTCTCCACAACAATCTGTGCTCCAGTCTTATTTGACTACCCTTCTTTCCGTGCCTCGGTAAGAGAGAACCCTAAATTATCACTCCTAAAACCACTATCATCAAGAGAAGAACACGAATCCTGTAGATGCACAGACAAAACTCATTGTTCCTGTCTGGATAGGGCAGACAAGGATGAAAAAGAAAATGAGCTATATGATATGGAAAGTATAGATTCAGAGGCCTACCTAATCCCAGATGACCTCACACTTACTAGGCCATACCTAAATATGACACAAAGAGCTAGTCAAGACGACTTAAATGACCTCATCTCTAGACTGGAAAAAATAGAAATAATTGGAGAAGACCCACTATGATACTGGGAATTGGATAGTGTCTACTGCCATTTGGACATAATTAATCTTCACATTATAATCAAAACCCAGTCGATGAAATATACTAATTGGGAATTACAAGAATGTGAAATGCATATTAAACAGTTAGAAAAATTAAAACTTATCCCGAGATCAACCTCTAGACACTGAAGCCTGACTTTCATAGTAAACAAAGGATCAGAACAAAAGCGAGGTCTCGTACGCGAAAGAAAATCTGCATCAACGAGGACTGGAGCTGTGACAAGATCAGGGGGAAAGTGTGAGTTCTTAGGGCATGCAATATGAAATCAAAGCTCCATCGAGTTGTGCAACTGCTGTGTTCTTTTCGCCAGAAAAAGGGTTCACTAGTTTCGTTGTACAAAATTGACAATGTATCTCTTTGCAGTTGTTATGCGATCACCTACCCTAAAAGCATAATGAGGACCTTGGACTATGGCCAAGGGCATCCGCTAAGGACCCAAGTAGATCTATATACAAACAACAATCCCTTCCTAAGGACAGCAGGAAAAAGAAGACCTCCTGAGGTAACCTTCGGAAAAGACTCCGTCCTGTTAAACATAACAGAATGTGATCCCCAGTTATATGATGTTTATCTTGAACAATGGACACTCTCAGTCACAAGGACTATTTAGAAAAACATGAATTAGATGTTGAAACAGGTGAAATAATGTTAAGAATTGCCGAGAATTATTTAGGAGATGTAGCTAGAGCCTCGTGGGAGTCATTTAAAGAAACATTCCCAGAGGAAGTAGCCAAAATAATCTGTCAGGGCAAAACATACTAAATTTTTGCTACATAGTACATAGAACGTTAAGAGCTCGCGATGCTAATACAGGATTAGTCCTCAGGCAAAAAGAAACAATGAGGGATCTGGAATAGTTACAATTATTTAACTGGAGTATATAAAAGATTTCTACAATGATTTCTTTGCCTTAACAGCGGTTTTTGGAAACTACTATAGTCATGACCTAGGAGAAAGACTATTTAGCAAACTTCCTGGACCACTAGGAAAAGAGATACATGACGCATGGTCTAAAATGACCGTACCAAAACTACATAACAACATAGGAGTAAGGATCCAACATATACTAGGAATACTTACGGATAAATGCACCTATATCCAAATCCAAAAACAATTAAAAAACCAACTGTACGATTTCTGTAAACAACTTTATACTCCGCAACAATATGGAACTAACACTCGTAGGCAAAGTTTTTGGCCAAAAAGGAAACAAACTTCAGTCAAAAAGAGACCCAATAGAACTTATTACCTCAGAAAAAGCACAGCTAAGAAACCCTACCTGAATAAGGATAGACACGTCTGGAAAATTAAACCAAGAAAACGTATTCCCATACTATCACATGCTTTGCTTGTAACCAGCCAGCACATATCTCCTCCTCCTACCCAAATCGCAGGAACATATACATTAGAGAGTCTACGGCAGTCCAATGCACAAATGAAGATCTCTTAGAAATCCACTCGGATATCTCAGACACTTCATCAGTATACTTAATCATCTCGGTAGATGATTGGGAAGAAATACAACCATCCTCAGATTACTCACTAGTTAACACATATCACCACCTATAGAGGATATGTTCCTCTCCGATACGACTGATCCAGTGCCAATATACGGGATCAGATGGAAAAAGTATGACATAAAGCCATACCTACAACAGGACGATGATCTAGACCTAGAAGGCTTAGATGAATATAACCAGCTACCCTGAAATTGTATGCTTAGAAGCAACATCCCTAGCCCACCAAATGAATGTACCCATGAGTGGAACCATAGGACTGGAGTCACACATATGCCTTGTTTCTTGTGTGGATACTATTCTGCCTTAAATAGAAGAGCCACGTGCAAACATTGCAATAAGCAAATCTGCAATTCATGCTAGTAGATTGTGGAGTGAATATTATTCCTGTAGCCATTTGAGAATTTCTCGGCTGCTAGTATTTATTCTTCTTCATCTGAAGTGTCCCAGAACCATTTGAGGTTTCTCGGCTGCCAGTAGTTGACTATTATTGAGAATTTCTTCTAGAGCCATTTGAGGTTGTGGAGTGAATATTATTCCTGTATCTTGGTGTATTGGGCGGTTGTTCTAAATGGGAAGAACACCACTCCATAATGCTTTTGCCAGTAGATCGCTTCCATAAAAGTCTCGGCTGTTAGTATGTATTTTTCTTCATCTGAATTGTCCCAGAGCCATTAGGAGCATGTACCGATGCTCTCCAATGCTTGACTTGCTGTTCTGCTGGAGTATTTGCTTCCCAGTTGACTTTTGGATCTGTGGGTTCATAGTCTTCGGTTTTAGGCTGATCTGTTGTGGCGAAGTGTGTTGACAGTCTGATTAGGTGTCTAGCCGGCTCTAGTTGAACATTTATCTATTCTGGGGGCGAGCTTTCGAATGTACAAACTATGATGCCGAGGAAATTTTCTTCTCCTCAGAGATGCATGATGCAATCTCCTAAGTTTCCATGAAAATCCTAGGTAATGTCTATATCCCGTACCCAAAATTTGTAAATCAATCCATAATCCATGAGTAGGAAAGGGGTAATTAACGTGCCTCTGAAATAGGTCGGAGTATAGGTGTTGATGTCTATGTTGACTTTTTTGATGATGTATATCAACCTGCATCTACATCCATATTTTGTTGTCTTTTCGCATGTGTGAGAAGAGTTTGGAAATGGCCTTTTATAGTCTATTTAAGCTTTGTAAGTTATTGTGATTCTTGATTGGTGGTTTGTATGTAGTCATTTGAGGGCTTCTTATAACTGCTGGAAATCCAGCCAAGATGATTTCTCGGCCAATGTATGGATGTAGGAAGTTAAATCTGCCAGTAAAGAGAGCATACTCTCTTTTGCCTTAATTTGTGTGATGCTGTGTTTGTAGGTCTTGTCTTGGTGAGAAAACTTCTATGTTCCTATCTATGTCTATTACTAGAACAATATTTGAAATCCCCGTGGGTTGATAAGGACCAAATATTTGGCAAGTGAAAGATTTAAGTAGATCAATGAGGATTAAATCCTTGGCATGAGGAACCCCAATTAGGTCCGAATGAGTGTTAGATACTTGTACATGGAAAAGTCTATAAAGGTCGGGGACTAGGGATTGCAATTTTGGCAGCAAGAAGTCCCAATAGACGAGAACAATTGGATGCTAGGCATTAAATGTAGTCCTGAAGCTGACAAAGTTTAATCGCATTGAAAATTAGGACAAAATTATCTAAGTAAAAAAAAAATCTCATATAAGAAGTAAACTCACACAGAGATTGAAGCATAATACATTTTAATTAAAAATTTGATTATTGCATAGCAGGGATCAAGAGTTGCCTTGCGTGGCCCAATTGAAGCCTCCTTGCCCCACCCTATAGCGTAAGTAGGATAGGAATGTGACCTAAAAGAACCCCATATGCAATGATTTTTTTATACTGACCCACTTTCTTTGTCAGAGTATCTAGATCAAGGCATTAAATATCGATCCGTTCCGCCCAAAATAGACAATTTTTTTCATTTTGACGTGGGATTGACACCGGAATACGCATGAGATGTCAGCATCGGAATGCGCGCAAGGCGGCGACGAGGCAACGATGACCACTTTGGACATGTATGATTGTTTTGGAGGCGACATAATTGCACATATCGCAATTCGCGATTGCCGATCGGTTGCGGGATCGCGATCTCGATTGTGCTCACGCTTTGGGATTGTGATCCCGATCGCGCTTTGGGATCGTGATCCCAATCGCGCTTCAGGATCGCGATCTCGATCGCATTGTTGGATTGCGATCTTGATCGCACTGCCAAATCGCGATCGTGCTGTCGGATCGTGATCGCGATGGCGCTGTGGGATCACGTTTGTGATCGCGCTGTGGGATCACATTCTCGCTGTAGGATTCCGGATCACGATCTCAATTTGCCATCGCGAAGGGATTAGAAATTAATAAAAATTTAATTTATATAAATTATAACTAAATAAATTATTAATTAATTTATATATATATAAATTAATTAAACTGTACATTTTAATTAAATAAATTATATTTAATAATTATATAAATTTATATTTTTATTTGAAAGTATAAAAATAAAAAAAATAAAAAATATTTTAATTAGTAAGACAGCATGCTATATTATGATGTTTCAATTTTATCAATTTTCTTTAAAGAAAAGTATATTTATTTATTTTTATCCCCAAATGAATAATAAACATTTTAAATAATTAAATATTAATGTTTAAAAAATAAAAAAAAATTGAAATAGTATCGGCACATACGATATGATATTGAAACCGTATCGTTTTGGTAGTGAACCGAAATTTCAGTACAGCTAGAAATTTTAAACCTTGATTATTTTATTTTAATAAATCCCCTCTGGAACCATATGAAAAGCGGGGTGGGATGGGCAACTTTTCTTTCGCTTCGCCTCTCTTCCTATATGGGGCGCGAATAAGAGTTGAAATCCCATCTTTGCTACCCTACACATGTTTATCCCTATTATAGCTCTTATAGACTTTATGCCAACCAAAATAAAGAAATACCACTGATTAAGAAACAAAGTAAGCCAGTTATATGCTTACTAAACCAAAAGAACTGCCAAACCAATGGTACTTAGTAAAGTCTAATCAAATTAAAAGATAATACCTTTAATTAAGACAATCGCTAAATCAATTGTGAACAAAATTCAAATCAATTCATTTTTTCATTTAAAATTTTCTAAAGCGATGATTCCTTGTTTTCCTTATGATCTCCTAATGAGGAGAACTCAACTTCGGGTGACTTGTTCACATTTTTTTGTGTCATCATTCCAAAGTGTAGGAATGAGTTCACTAACTTTGTTTAACAATGCTTCTTTATTGTTTATCTTCTTTGGACACTCCTTCGAATAAGTAAGAAATTAGTCCACCTTGCATTTCCTTCTAAATCATAAAATCATTTCCTTCCTTGCTCGTAGCTCCTTTTAATGAATTAGAAACTACCTTAGCTTATCGTAGGATGAAGATGATACCTACATCCTCGTATCAATCATGTGGTGTGATGGTAAAATTCGTGTAACCATAAACTGTCACAAAGTCAACATATGAATTAAGACTTGGATTTTGCATAGCAAATTAGTATATTTTCTAATTTGAAAATTGGATTAGTGTTTAAATTAGTTGACAAGTTAAATAAATAAGCATTATAATCATTTTTCATTACAGTGTAACTAAATGAGTTGACCATGAATACTCCTAAGGTAGATTTGAATTTAGATTTTATCATTTCACTAGGAACTTTAAAATAATCATTAATCTTTATTTACTTTAAGTTCCTCTCCTAGTATTAACATATATCTCTCATATCAGCTCAATAAAAATCGTAATAGGATCTTAAGTGGTAGATATAAAATAACTCATTAGGCAGGTAAGATTTCTAGTTATGAATGACTATAAAAGGCATACTAAAGTTTTAATTATGCTTAGGTTGCTCAATTTTCTTATTTGGCTTCTATGAATAACATGGATGAGATATGACTTGTGACTCTAAATCATTGTCAAATATCAAGCTGATTATTCTTGAAAGGGTCAAAGTAATAGGAGGCCTTTCTAAAATTGCATCATCAGGGGACTTATTTAAGGTGCTATCGGAAGGCTCTTCTAAAATGCCATCAAATGACTTTTTAAGGGTTGAGTTATATTTCCACTCTTTTATTTTAATTAAAACTTCACTAACTTTGGGTAAAGCAAAGACTGTGTTGTCTTTAAGTTTAGTTCATTTAAGGATGATTATTTTGGTTTTGCAAATTTATTAGGCAATCATCTTTGAAGATATGATTGAATAAATTATCTACCAATTTTTATTTCATTTTATGTCAATGTGCGATGAATTCTACTTTTATTATGGAATGATTCTCTTGAATGCTTTGCTAAAATTCAATATCTGCTCCAACAAATTTATTGTTGAAAAATAGTGCTCGTTGGCTAGAGGTCATTTTATATCAATCAAAATAATCTTCAATGTTAGCTAAACAATCTAGAAATCTTTTAGGTTCCGATTGTTTATCAAAAATAAGGGGTTATGCTTAGGCCTATATTGATCAATATTTTCAGGAGAATAATTTGAAACAAAGACTAATATGGGTGTTCTATTTTAGTTTCCATGAATTTAAGCTTGTCTTCTGTAAGGTAAACTTCATATATCTCTCTTTTAGAATCTATATCTATTATAAAATAACACAATGTAAGAAATTAAGTAACAATGATGCAAACATGACAAAAGATAATAAAAAACAAAATTAGACAGATTATATATTTATTATGGACGGCGAACAAACTAAGTGAATCCTATATGAAGCTTTGTTTTGTTTTTTTGTCTGGTAATGAATAATGAATGATGATATGCAAAAATTTAAACAAACCAACAGGTTAAACAGAAGTTTTGTTTTTGAAATGTGTGTGTATCAAGATGATGTGAGCCAATCCAATATTGGCATGGGGTTGTCATGCCTAGTGGAGATGAGTTGCACTCAAACATAAGTCGGTCTTGTCTTATTAGATGCTATTTGCCTTGAGCAGTTTACAGGAGATCCTGATCATGGATCCCCAGCTGTACCCACAACTTCTTTTGGCTATTAGATTTTTTACATTAACCAAAGCCTTTTTTTAAATTTAAATCAAATTGAATCCAGTATGGGATCTGATATGCCCCATATATTTTATTCTATGCTGGGAGAGACTTTATGTTGCCAATGTTGAATTGTCAGGACAATAGACAAGGAATGCGGTAACTCTTTGTGCCAATCATTCAATTTATTTTGTGCTGCTATTTTTGGAAGGATTTTTTTTATTGGGTCACGTTTACCTTGATGGTATAGCCTTTGAAAGAGCTCAATGCAGTGTTATTATCGATATAGTTGACCTCAAACGATTGGGACAAATAATTTGTTGATGTCATAGCAAATTCATCTCTAACAAGTTTGTGTTTTCATGATGTGAATGTGGGATAAGAGGTCATGAGAATTGATCTGCTACATTACGTGAACTATGGTCACAATATCTAAGACGTTTGGATCTAAGTCTCCATTATGGTTGTTTCTTGTAGTCCAACATATGGAACCTTTCTGATTCTTTGCTGTCTCTTTTCCACATTTGATCTAAATGCTCAGCATAGCTGTTTCTATGAGTCCAAATGTAATAGCTGGTGTACTACAGTGATATTAATTGTAACCATGCTTATTTTCTGTATACAAATTGTGCCGCATATATCGTGTTTTTCAATAATGTCTATCTCATTTTTAGTAGAATATACCATTGAATGTTTTTTTCTTCTCTTTTGCTTGTTTATAGGTGGATATATACTAATCTTGGTAATTATTTGCTCTACTACTGCAGGTAAAGTACTGGAGGAGCAACTAATTTCTCTGCATTGGCATCCTGCATGATGCTGTGTTTGCTGTTAAGCCAATTACTTACTTGCTCATAGGCATCTTAAATCATTCCTACTTCTACATTTCCTATAAGCCGGGTATCTGCCTTATTTTTCCAACATTCACTTCCTCCAATCTGTAGGCATGCCAGAAAGATGCCCATTTAATTGTTTCAATGTGGAAAAAATATTACTTTTGTTTTGTTTACCAAATACATTTGTTTTCACTCTTCCACACAGCATAATCTTTTATCGGAAGGAGAAGATAATCTATCTCAAGGGGAGTTTACTTTTATTTTTGGACAAGTATCTAACTTCTTTATCTGACAAGCATATTTTTGCAAATGTTCAGTTAAGATGGTTATTTAATTTTGCTATTTGTTGCATACAAACATATTTTCACCCTGATGTGCCATTTTTTTTTTTTTGGATCCATTCCTGCAAATACATCATTTTATATAACAGTCTTATGCAGCACGATGAGCATGACAGTGCTGGGAAGGATGGCCTAAGTTATGGTCACAGAGCAAATGGTAACTAATAAATTTTCAAGTCAGTTTTTTAAGACGCATCTTATTGCTTGTCCTTTTTTTTTTTTGTTGCTTTATGCACCATTATAAAGATACGGGAAGAGGTAATCTAAAGGAGCCAAGTGGTGGCACAGTGGACAAGAACATGGTATCTGATATGCAGAAAAAATCTGGAAAGGCTAAAGCTCAAGCAAAGGAATGGAAGCATGATGGATTTTTTGAATTGGAGGGTCAGGCACCAATCCCCAGGAAAAGACCTGCATTCCGTGAAAAGAAAATGCCAGCAGAGAAAGATCCTATTATTAGCCCTCCTGGTTTGGATTCCAGAAATTGCCATGACCAACAACCAAATGAAGCCTCAAGAAGGGAAGAAAAGATAAACAACATGCGTGGATATAAGCCTGAGAGATCTTTTAGCCGAGCTGACGATAAGTATGATAAGAGGGATGAAAGACATCTCCAAAGAAATGAAATGCACAGGTCTGGTTTTCAGTCAATGGAAAGGCACAGTATCAGGGAGACTAGGGGCAGGGAAAGGTTTAGTGGACGATTCGGTGAGCGGAGGCCATATCTGCAAACTGGTTTTCAGGTAGAGAAGTGGAAGCATGATCTTTATGATGAAGGCAATAGAAGCCCAACTCCAGAGAATGAGGAAGAGCAGATAGCAAAGGTTGAAGCACTTCTGGCACTATAGCTATTGCAAATGCGAAGGATTAATTTCTTGCAAAAAATCTCTTTCGCGCAATACTTTTTCCTGTATTTCGGATTCTAGAATTTGAACAGGCAAAGAACTTAACCAAATTTCTTAAATTTTGTAGATGTATTTATGTTTATGTGGAACGTTGTCATTTTCGTGGGTGCTATTATTTTGAATACAGTGACTAAAAGATGCGCATGCGTCTCCTTTTGAACACTGTAGGAGCTGCCGACCTATTAAAATCCATACGTAATTAAATAGCCGTTTATTCCTTGGTCATCTCTGACTGCTTTGCTTATTGCTTTTGTTCAGATGATCAGAGATATTCTCTTTGTGCAGATTTGGAATTTTCGCTTGAAAATTTAATCTGCGGTGAAATAAAAAGTTTCTTGTATTGTTGCTTTGCCTGCTAGATTTCGTAAATGAATTCCAATATCTATCTCATGTGGATCTGCAACGCTCTGTAGTCACAGTTTAAATTATTGATTGATGTTAGAACATAACATTTCCATGCCTTAACTGTTGATATTTGTGTTTTTGTGACCAGGCTGTGCTCGGTCATTAGTTGCTACAATATGGTGTATAGTTTTTCATATTAAGTTTGTCAATCATGTTCCTTTTGTCATCAAAATAATAGTCCAGATCTCTTGAACAGGTTAAAAATAAAAAATAAAATGGTATTTGGAGTGATCCTTTCATCACTAAACATATGGAAAAGGGTGTTGTATCACATGAGAGTCAGTTGAGCAATCTTCTTTTTAAGTTTATCTACATATAATAGTTATTAGATAAAGTAGCAATTGGGAGGGGATATTATCCAACATGTAAATGGCTGAGTAGATGCAGAAGTGTGTAAATATATCTGGTAGCCATCAACGACAGGACGCGGCCTCAAAAGCAAGTGTGCAATTCCTTTCAAGCTTCAGATGGCAGGGGGGTGTCCACATGAGCCTCCACTGAGATTTCTTTGTCGGCTGAAGGTAGAGTAGTGTGGTTGCTTTCAACATGTGTCCTGGAAAATCTATCAACATGTCTCTCTCTATATTCCTTCCCATCTTTAACCTACTTCCCAAACAATTTAACACTTGAATGTTGCTTCTTTTGTTTTCATAGCATATTCTTCCAACTTTTGTGGCCTAAAAGCAAAGGCAGGGAAAAGAAAGTGGAAAATATGTTTTTGACTCTCTTGGGCTGTCTTTTTCTTTCTTTCTTGGTTAAATTCTTTGTTTTTTTCTGAGAATATTCAACAATCATGTTTCTTTCACTGTTTATTGGGTCTATCATAGCCCTAGGAATACATGTGCAAGTTTCTTTTTCTTGGTTTTTCCACTGCTGCTTAAAAAAATTTCACAAACTCATATTTTTTTTCTCTTGGCTCTCTTTCCACTATTAAGTTGCCAAATGAAATGCTATATATATATATACTCTCCGTAGCATAATAAATATTATGAGGTGAGGCTGAGACTGTTCGATGTGAAATAAGAACCAAAACCGATCTAGATCCTTCACTAAATTATGAATATATATATATATATATATAATAAAAATTATTTGTTAGATTTTACAAAAGAATCACGAAGCATGCACTGATGCAAACGTGATAATATTTACTTCAAACATCCTTTAACGTCGACCCTACATTAATATAAAGTGAGATAAATTATGAAGTCTTATAGTTGACCACCACATGACTATTCTAGTGAGAGAATTTTTTTTAGCACCCAGAACTAACTCAATTGGTAAGTGCACAAGATAACTCTTAAAGACAGAGGTCAATTTCCAAAGAGATTAATATCTTGGCTATTGATCAATCCCCTCTTTTACATTTGCCACTTGAATCTTCATTTATCCTCCTCCTTAGTAGAGACAGCTGAGGGGAGCCACTAATATAACAGTTTTATATTTTAGTGAGAGATTTTTTTTTCTTATTGATATATACCTATTGAGAATTGATTCTGACTCTATCGAGAGCTAACCACTAAGCATGCATACTCCATGGTTGCATGTGATCAAGGTTGCTTATCACTGTGAAGCACCCACTAGACAATTGAAATGGAAGTTAGTAGTCTAAACTTAGATCTCGATTGGTCTTGCTAAATTTTAGATTTAAATTAATAAAATTTTTCAAAAAAGAACATACTTTTAACTTTGTGCTAAGAAGAACCCTAATACCTTGCTCAATCTATCCAAATATTCATTTTGTCATTTTTTAAACCTCTCCACCCTAAAGAGTTTTAAAACTCTGAGACTTTCTTAAAAAAATTAAATTTTAGAGCTCAAAGATGTTTACAATTTGGGAGAGAAGATTGCCAATGAATTATAATCATCTAAGGGGATGATTTCTTGTTATACACACAGTAGAAATTTTTACCCTTACTTTGACTTTAAAATCTTTTATAAAAGAGTGTCGACATTCGAGTGGGTACTTAATGACAAACAAAATTAAAACAGTGATGATGGTTCTAAGAGAAATACATCAATTATTTTCGAATGGGTGAGATGTCTAATGACTTATAATCTATGTAGTGATACCAAGTTTCCATTATTAACGAACTAAAAGATTCTATTACCTATTTGATTGTCATAGAAAGAGAAGGGAATGGCTAAGAGAGAAGTTGATGTAAGGAAAAAAAATAAAGTTTTTATTTATAATTTAGATGTTTAAGCTTCACTTAATTAATTTTAGAGATAAACAATCTTTCCTCTTGATTCATCTATCATGTATATTCAAAGTAAAATTTATGTACTGATAAGAAGTCTACAGTGAGTGGGCCTGACAGAACGACGTCCAAGGCCTAGTGAAAGGAAGATGGAGGGTTCTGTTAAGACAGGGTGGTGGCCGGCTAGGGGGACGAATGGACCCTGCAAAGAAGGTTAATACTTCTCTTGCTACTTAATTAGCAAGGATACAAATTAAATTAAG
>JBAMHZ010294939.1:0-13177 GCA_037177395.1 Alpinia galanga | reverse complement strand
CAACTAACAGCATCTCTGATAAGCTAAGTGGCAAAATAAACTCTAGTTGTGTACAATTAAACTATGCTCAAGTTATCTATCCTTTTCAGGCTATTCTTACTTACAAAAAGTATGCATGACATGTAGCTATGAGTGACTTAGGAAAGAAAGCATTAGTGCTCAAACTGTTCATCCTTTTTGGCTTTAGATAGGATTGTTCTAATTGATATGCTTCGAGGACCTTTTCAAAACCTAAATGAAACTGACCATGAAAAAAACGTACGCACAGCACAAGGGACCTTTTGTCCAAAGATGTTCTTAATCTAGATGGGAAGATTAATATATACTGTTGAATGATTAATATACATGCTAAATTACACTTGTTGACACATACTACTAATCATAACCCATATCTTTAATAATAATAAATTGCACCACAAATTTCAAGCTTCCTAGAAATGTCTATCTTCTTAATTTTTTCTTGGTTTTGAGCAGTAATTAAACATCTCCCTTGAAGACTAAGAAGTCAAGTTGTTGCTGTTGGTTCGCCGTCGTCACGGCCTCAATAGAGTAGAAATTCCCGAGGATACCGGGAACAGGAACAGAGTAGTCGACGATGCCGGCGCATGCGCCGCCGGTCGCGTCGAGGAGGATCTGCTCCAGGCTCTCCAGCGCGGCTGTCAGCTCCGCGACTCGCGCTCTGAGGACGGCGTTCTCGGCCTCCACCGTAGTGCATTGCTGCGCGGTGACGCAGAGGACGGAAACCAGATGGCTCTTATCCCGCTGCAGTCGACCCACCTCCGCCGTCAGTTCCTCCAGCTGCATCTGCTTCCGCATCCGTGACCGGCGCGCCGACTCCCGGTTCGACTCCATTCTCTTCTGCCGTCTCTGCCTCATCAACGCCTCCTCCTCCGATGGTGGCAGTGGCGGCGCCGTTGCCATGGAATTAATTCAAAGATGGAAACTTGCTTCTAAATGTAATATACCGATCGAAATGCTGCAATCGATGTCAAATTGAGTCCGTGAGAAAACGTAAAACCAGTAGAGGAAAACCACGGAGAAGGATTGAACCAAGTTCATTAACCCCGAGACGAGGATTTCATTTAGGAAAACAGGTGACATGGACAAGAAACATCAACAGGAACTATCCTGTCATGAATGTGACAGTAAAAAAGTTGAAGGACCAGATTTTGACACTACGAATCACAGAAAAATTGGATTTTGATATTGTAATGCCGATCAGAAATCCAGGCTAAAAGCTCAGAAGGAGGAGAATTGGAGCACCAGAACACAGTTTCACAACAAGGAAAACAGGGGAAGAAGATGAACTGGGAGAACAACATTTATAGAAACAATGTTTGAGATATTACAGGATTAATTGAGAAAATAAACTAAAAAAAATGTAATAACAAAGATAAAGAGCGAGAGAGAGGAGCAGCTCTTTTGGAATCTACTGCGAAGGTGGTTGTGGGGAGGTGGTGAGGCATGTGAGAAAGAAATGGGATCTTCCACAAGCATCCAATTTCAGCTGGTGAACAAAACGCAGAGAGTTGAATAGAAAGCTTCCATCTCCGTTGCATCTGGGAATATCTGCCAATTCCTCTCTTTCATTATTTTCCTGGAAAACAAAAACCGTAGAATTATGTGAAATACTTTATAGTTCTTGGCCAGTGTGCCCTATAGATCATCTTCGGCGTAGTAATTTCCTAATTCAACATTTTCCTTTTTCTTATTCAACAGGTTCAGAATTTCTGTGAGAGAATGAGCTGAAGGCACATGAAGAGCGTGGAGATGAGAGTCTATCCTTGGACCCTAATGCCTTTTGTTTTTAGTATTCTAAGAAATCCCCTTTTTCAAAAACAAATCTTGTCTTTGTCTGGTTTTTATTCAATCAGAAACTTAGTCCGAGCAAAGGAACAGTATTCTATTCGCGGCTGGCAATACTATGCTCTTTGTTACCCACCAATCCATCTCAAGACACTCAACAGGAGCAAAGTAAAACCGATGGATAACTGATTAGCCATTGATGAACCAGTCGATAGATTCTTCCATTTTTGCAAGACTGTATCCGAAGAGATGTTTTGATGATTCTTCTTGATGCAAGCAAAAGAAACATTAAGAGTCATGTATTGCCATTCCCCTTCCAATAAACCTTTATTCAGTCTTAAACCCATGGTGAATCATCAGCCAAATGAAGATTCTGATCTTCTTCTTACAGATTTAATTGAAACATTTTGTCACTGTAAAACTGAGGATTGGGTGACCATCACCTACAGTTCTGCTGGTACTCACTGAAACATAATTCCTCATCTTCATGAGAACTTCCCGCAAGGCCACTTACTAGTAGAATGAACCAATAGATGAGGTTTTGAGCAACTCATTGACCACTTATTAGTTGACACATTGACTTTTCTCCTAATCATAGAATCTATTCTTCTAAGTTGCTAATTTACTCTATAATTAAGGATTAATTTCTTTGCTTGCACTCATTGGCAAATGTAGACGGTCAGAAGTGGCCCCCTCCCAATTGTGTTGTGTTCTTTCTTGCCCTCCCAACTCATTAACCACTAGAGCATTGACCCACAATAATGCAAGAACCTTTGTTTCTTTTGCATTACATCTCAACATTGATGTGATGGGGGTTTTGAGCAACCTTCTTGTCCACCCTTTGCATACAAAGGTATTGTTGGACAATTTTACTTTCTAAAATTATCATTGCAGTTGAAATAATTATTGATAATAAATCAAATTTATCTGCTGCCAAGATAACTCAAATAATATGAAAGAGTCACGTATACAAATGGCCCGAGATACCAAGTGATCCAAACAGGGAGGCCGAATTGGAAGACTAGTAGGAGACTAAACGGAGCTACCAAACCAAGAGATTTGTAATAAATCGTGTACCTCGTACGTTGCGGAATCTCATAAGATCGGAAAGAAGGCTATAAGAGTCTTCTTCGTAGTTCCTCGCTCCAAACGTCCTCGGGATCCAATGGTGATATCCCGTAAGAGAAGTCTCGTCTCCGCAATCAAAAGAGAATAGAGAGAAATATCAATCTCTTGTTGTTTTCTCTTCTTTTAGCCCCCTCCCCCACTCCCCCTTTATAAAGGGGCCAAAGGTTGCCATAAAGTGGCCAAAGGTTGACAACCTTTGCCAAAGAGATGCAACTATTGGGGAAAAGGCAATTACCATTAACACTCCCAAAGGAGGCAACAATAATAAACTCTTAGCGATTGATTCAATATATTACTTCAAGATTTATGACCTGGGGATAGAGTAAGATACTGTCGTTACTCTTTGTGATATCTCCGCCCTTTGCCTTAAGAAATATCTAAAACTAATCCCAGAATCACACCCTTATCAGTAGTAATGAATATTGGTACCCGCAAGCATATAGGGAATAAGAATCCTAGCGAGCAGAATAATGACTCGCAAGTGGCAAAGGAGCTGCTGCTATGAGGAACCAAAACCAATTGCAATAGGGAATATGCCGGCTAATGAGATTGGCAGAAAATAACAATTAGATAAGCGTAATCTGACTTGGGTCCAAGAGGAACCTGAGACATGCACAAATATAATTTTCTGCCAACTTAAGAAAGGACACAGAACTTATCAAACAGTCTTAAAATGTAGCATGGTCATGCACCCACAAAATCCATACATAAAATTTCCACCAATGTGAAATCTATGATAAGAATTTATTATATACAATTTTATCCTACTTTACAAAAAAGTTATTTCTATATCTCAAATATGTGATCTCCAAATCACTAAATAGCAACTTTATTATTGCACTAAAGCTCCCCTTTAAAATCAATAGCAAACAACGATAACAACAATTTGCCCGCAGTCATTGAGACTGTCACTCTGTGTAGTGTGTAAACATGATAATTCACATACGACATGATATTTCAAAAATTGAAAAGGGAGAAAGGAAAACGAAATGAAAAAGATTGAACAAAAGTATCCAGACGCAAAATATCTCGAGAACTTTAATCAAAATAATTGCCCTCGCCAAACTGCCTAATCACATAGAGAAAAGAACTTATAAACATTATTGAAGCATAATCCTAACTTCCTATCCTCTGGCGGACATGACATCAAGATGCTTCAATTGGTTCCCCGTAGAAGTTTTGTCCAAAAGCAAAAAATCTCTTTCATTTCTCTTCCTGTAGGATGTTTGATCTTGTGTCCATGCCGTTTCACCATTAAAAGCAACTTGATTGAGCTGCAGAAAAGCAAGCATACTTACAGCAAAAATAGCTGCATTTGCTAGAATGCCTTGAAAACCCACCAATCTGATTGACCTTTCAGCTGCAGTGATGCTTGAAAAGAACACCTGCATAAACATGCTAGGTTTCTTTGCATGCCCTTCCATATTCTTACCCGCCTGGCTCTCTGGTCTGACAAATTGACCCATATCATGCACATCACCAACAAACGCCAAAGCATCTTCAATGACTTTATACTTCTTTCCAGGATGATCAGCCAATCTCATGGCAAGAATAACTCGGCTTTGTTCTAATCGTGTTATCGCAGCATCTCGTTCAGCACGTTGTTGTGATTTTAAAATCTGATTAAACGTGCACAGGTTAGCCAAACCATAGATATCTGTGTTACATTATGAAATACTATACAATTAGGTAAAAATGCTAGCGTGAACAACAACCAAAATTCCATCCTAAAATTGCTTGCAACCCATTATAAGAAATACTAACCAATTATTATGTGAAATAGCCAACAATTGAAAAGCCGCCCTATTTCAAGTTGATTACAACAAACTACCAAGTATTGGTATGGGCTCAAAAATCAAGTGAATTGAGAATTGCAATTTTTGCCGACTATTAACTATTTCAAATCATCAATATTCCTGCATAACTCACTCAGCAAAGAAAACTAAGAAGTTTCATGATCACTAGAATATAACAGCAATCAATGTAAAGCTGATGATATAACACAATATTAAAAACAACAAAGACGTTACTTCAACCAAAGAGATATTATATTCTAAGTCTGGAAGTATTGAAGGGAATATGTCGAGCAGAAGGCTCCCTTATTATGTTGTCTCATCTCATTAGAAAATGGGATGCCTGCTTTACAGCTAGCTAGAACCATATAACTCAATGCACAATATAACAATTAGTATATCTGAAACCTTAAAGTGATTCCCTGACCTTTTCTTTCGTTCTGTCCTTTTACTTTGTTCATAACTTGAGTGAAATTTACTCCAGGTATTGTTCCGAAGGAGTTTCGTTATAGAGGAACCTCAATATTGGTTACAAAGATTTGTAAAATATAAATGACTTGAGGGTTTAAATTTAAACTTGATAGGACAGAGACAAGAAAATTAAACTGGAATCAATATGAAATAAAAAACGAATGAATAGCCGATAGCATCGAACCATTACATTCAAACTCCAACATTACAATTAAAAATTGTTCTAATGAGAAATCGTACTGTGAGTACATTCTCTAAACTCTCTTGGATCTAAAAATAAATAAGAAAAAAAAAGAAAGATTATACGCTTCAATCGTCAATTAATTGATAAAAACCATATCGCAATCAAACTGAAATCCAACTCCTTTGGTTCCGCCATCAATACGATTTAAAACGACGACGAAGAAAGGGCAAAACAAGAAAATTTCAACAGCCGAAAGTAGCAGAATTCACATGAAAGAATTCGAGCTCGTCCTCGAGGTTCTCCAGCGCGGAGCGAATGGCGTTGAGACTCCTGGCTTCCGCCATCCCCGCGCCTTCGTCCTCGCCGTCCACCCTAAACTCCTTGACGTAGACGAAACCGCCCTTCCCATCCCCTCCTCCATCCACCGCCGAATCTACCAGAGGCGGCAGGTCCCTCCCTCCGCGGCAGCCCTTAACCGAGCGGAGGAAGTGCGAGCGAGAGTTGGCGTGGATGGCGTCGCTGATCTTGTCATGGAGATCCCAGATCCGCTCCAGAACTGCCTCCACCTTCTCCATCTCCATTTCCCATTTCATGGAAGAAGATGCCGAATAAGAGGAACCAAGGATTAGGGTTTGAATCCTTTCCTCGAAGCAGAACCGCAGCTCCGTCGCCGACTACGAAGAGGGAAAGAGAGGGAAATGGATAGGAAAGAAGTTAGAATATATAAAATGAAAAAGAAAACGTGGTGAGACCAACTAAATTTGATCGCCTTGACTACCTCCAAAGGGAAACTAGTTTGCGGATCTCCTACAATGGTCAGCCACAAAACAGGAAAAGCAGCGGTGTTATTGGTTGGAATTACATCGGTCCCAGCCAATGAATGATGGAGTTGATAGCGGATTGGCATGCACGATATTTTACGACGAGTGGCACGCACGAAGGCAAATCGAACTTCTCAGTCGAAATGTTATCGGAACAAAGAAAAATGGAGATGATTCATCATTAAATTATACAGAGTAAATGTGTCTTTGTATTCGTAAAATGAGTAATGACACTTAAATAACTGGAAAAAATTGAGATAATTGATTTTCTCTCTCTCTGTTTTTTTTTTTAAATTTATCTTTAGTAAGTCATAATATCCAAGAAGATAACAAAGAATGTATACTACGGAAATTCTATTTGGTTTTCAGTATTTGAATTATATATATGCAAACGGACATTAATTGTATTCTTTCGCAAGGTAGTATGAGGAGGAAAAAAACTAAAATTTTATATGAAGTCTTATCGTTTATATACATCTTTTGTTTTATTCTACTTGACCTGTTAATTGATCATTACACTTGAGGAGAGAGTACTGTGAACTGTGGATGGATGCAGGAGCACAGCTCGCTGCTGGTGTTGTTCGTTCTCTGCCGTTTGCTGGTCGAGCCTTGAGCCGCCGAAGCATAGTTCTAGTCCAACATTTTCAGGAACTCGTGAAGCAAAACCATTCCATATGGCTGTTGCTGATACGATGATAATTAGCATTGTTCTTTAGAAATGAAAACATTTCCAGATTCGAAAATGCTTACTTGGTAATGTGATGTGACGTGGAGAGATAGTTCAGTATTTATACGGTCAAGTTTGATTTGGTCAAATCCACGTTTTCATTTTCTTCACTCTATCACATCTATACACCTTCACTCTATTACATTTTCATGTCCCCACGAGAGGACCTCATAGTTAGCGTGACAGCAGAGTTACACAATAGAGCAATAGTCAATCCCTGAGGGTTGCAAGCCTTTTCAGGGTGTCTGTCCTCCTGCCGCATTAGTCTTTGATTGGGCACAAAGTGCTCATTGTGATTTACCTCTTCCGTGTTGACTGTGGAACCGGTTAGCGGGGGCGCTGAGGGCGAGCGAATCACCTTTTGCACAATCTATTACATTTTCACATGCTCACTCTGTACCTCTGCAACTCCGTGTCTTATTATTCATAGAACACTCACTATATGTATATAATTTTTCAAACCGTAAAAAAAAGGAGGCTTTTCTAACTCTAACTTTTCAATTAAGTTGTCTTGATCTCTCTTATTCTCTGTTCTTACTTGAGCGTTTGAAAAGATTCATCAAAGTGTACCTCAACTCCCTCCTCACCCAGTGTTGTTTTGACAGGTTATCTCAAAGGCTTTTTCATCACTCCATAGATCGATACATGCGATTCTTGATCGCGAAGACTCTATCTTTAGTTCTCAATCGGACTGGTTTCTCCATTTTTTCAATTTTTGATTTGAGCATCGGAAGGGACTCCTCGAAGTACCCCTCGACCCCCCCTCTAATATATTTTCAATGCCTCGAGTCCCAAGGTGACTGTTAAGCTCCCCAAAGTGATGGGTGAGCTCTCCAAAATGTTGATTAAGCTCTCCAAAGTAATAATCAAGCTCCCCAAAGTAATAGTTGAGCTCCCAAAATG
Organism: Alpinia galanga; assembly: GCA_037177395.1. Lineage (NCBI taxonomy): Eukaryota > Viridiplantae > Streptophyta > Magnoliopsida > Zingiberales > Zingiberaceae > Alpinia > Alpinia galanga. The sequence continues at coordinate 5,344 of JBAMHZ010294939.1, read as the reverse complement.
ATGACCGAGTTCCCTAAGATGCTAGTCGAGCTCCCAAAGTGATGGCCGAGCTCCCTAAGGTACTAGTCGAGCTCCCCAAAATGATAGTCGAGCTCCCCAAGGTACTAGTTGAGCTCCTCATAGTAATGCTCGAGCTTCCCAGGGTGCTAGTCGAGCTCTCCAAAGTATTAGCTGAGCTTCCCAAGATACTAGTCAAACTCTCTAAAGTGTTAGTCGAACTCCCTAAGGTGATGGCTAAGATCCCTAAGGTGCTGGCTGAGCTCTCCAAAGTGATGGTCAAGCTCCCCAAGGTACTAGTTGAGTTCCCCATAGTAATGGTCAAGCTCTCCAATATGTTAGTCGAGCTCCCCAAAGTAATGGCTGAGCTTCCCAAAGTGATGGTCGAGCTCTCAAAGGTGCTAGTCAGGCTCCCCAACGTGTTAGCCTAGCTCTCCAAGGTGACAGCCGAGCTCACGAGGTGATGGATGAACTCCTATGAATACCGGAGCTCCTGAATGTCTGAACTCCCGTGAACGCCAAGATCTTAAACACCTAAACTACTGATTGAACTAGTTGAAGACTGAAGACAAACGTGACTTATACCCAGCCGGTCAACATTTCTTACCCCTGAGTCCCTTGCTAAGTCATCCTATCTCTTGATCTCAGACCGAATCAAATTGACATTGTCTATGAAAACCTGAGTTGAGACGTTGAGATGAGAGACAATGGAATGTATTTCATCCGCAGTCTTATCATAGCTGAAGTCATGAAGAAAGCATCATGTATCAAGCATTCGAAATGGACCTGAGCTCGGGTCATGCCTCCACCAGACAACGGAGAAAACTCTAGCCTCATAAGCAATGGACTTTGCCCAACTTCCTCTGCCTAGGCCCTCATTAATTCCTAAAGTAGTGACCTCGAGAGAATCTAATGAGCAATCCCAACCTCGAAAGTGAGGTCAAACTAATGAACAAACTATGGGGTCGAGTTCATTTTAGCATTCCCCCAGTCTAAACCCTAAGGCTCAGAGTGTTGAGTGTTGGAAGAGGTCTAGGAAATATGCAGTGGAAAAAAAAGAAATAAAACAAAATTTTATTCATCCCAGACATCCCTTGGGGGCCAGGAATCCTTGATTTAACAAAATCACATGAATGAAAGAGAATAGGTGATAGTATACATGTGGGATTCTAATGAATCCATCGAAACCATGAGCAAGGCTAATAAACTTTGCCTCTATTGAAGTCCACGTCAGGATCCCTCAAAACAACTTCCAAAGTGCACGAGTCGTTGCCTCCGATAAGTGCTAGCAAAGCCTGGAGGCAACGAGAAGGGAGAGCAACAACATGAAAGGAAGACAGTGGAGAATAAACAAACTGAGGTTCGACGATAGATTGATTGTCAACCTCTCCCCAAGGAATCTATTTATAGATTTTGAGGTTAGGGCATCTTAGGAGTTTTAATTCAGATAAAACTTGCATAAATTATCATATAATTATGACAAGCAAACCGGATAAACCTAAATGAACCAAAACAGCCCAAAACACAGCTTCACAACATGGTCGTGCCTAGCTTTGAGGTGCCAGGCACGGGTGGCCGTGCCCTAGCTCTGGCACTGCTAATGGCTTGGTTGTGTCCTAAGGCATGACCCTAGGATCTGTTATGTCTCCAATTAAGTGGCACGACCTCAGTAAGCCGTAGCATAGCCACGGTAGCTTTAGCCACTCTAATCTCATGTCATTTTCATCTAGTCCAACTAGATATAAATTTTCTCTATGAGAATCTTATTTTCAAACTCGTTTTATGTTTCATCGGAAGCCGTAGTGCATGTGATCTAATAAGTTCTCGGTTATGTTGGTCATTCATGATTAACCATTAATCATGAATAAATCATTAGTGACACCTAGCAGTATATAATGACTTCCAATTGACCAGAAAATCTAAGTCAGGAATGTTTCTGAACCCTTCAGTAGCTACAGTTGTTAGTGTCTGTTCCTTTTACTCTTCTTATACCCACTTGGTATAGGATATGATCTAGTATGCTCGTCCCCACTAGGCTGACTATGCCACACCTATCTCAAGTATGATATATTGTCATGTGGATTCAAGTTACTCTTATATGTGTCCAAGAAGACCCTTTTTCTTGACAGTGTGCTTTGGCAAAAAACTTCTAAGTAGTAATCCTAACAAGAGGCTAGGATATACATCTCCATTTTACAGGAGTGGTGAATTCTCTGTTGGCTATTCAAACATCTTCGATCACTTAGGCTCATACTCAATCATCTTGGAGTCACACCTACTATAGAGATGGATGCGAAGAAGTCAAAGTATGAGTCATCATGACCAAGATGACTTGAATACATCAAGTCTAAGGAAGCTCACACTCAAGCTGCAATGAAAATCTTTAACGACATTATGAACCATATAAAGTCTCATGGCAGGTCACTCCAATGAACTAATTAGCCTAACTAGCATCCACATGTTCACTCTCAGCATCCCTATGCTTCTATTCAGTGAGTACCGAATGCTTGGATAAACCAAGGAGCCTAACACGCGTTAGTCTCATAGAATTGATGATGTACAATCACATCAATTTATTAACTAGGGATGTTTTCAATACTTACATAATTACACATGATGAAATACCCACTAATTGTGATCCAATTACAAATTCTCTTATACTATGCATCATATTGTGGACATTCAATAAATGAATTTAAGATCTTATCGAATACATAAATAATTGTACACCTAAATATTGAATTTATTAATTAAACTTTTAAGGTGATTGAGTTAAGACACCTCTCAAATACATAAAAACATTCAACTCATTGAGTTATTCATCAAATACTCTCAAAGGAATAAGAACAAGCAAAGATGATAAAGAAACAATGCTAGATGCGATGGTTTTGTTGTTTTTTTTTCAAAGAAATTGTAGGGAATAAAATTCATGAGAACAAGAATGCAAAAACATCCTTCATCATATTAATGCATGCACATGCTACTGTAGTTTTGAAAAGAACCAAAGCAAGTTCTAGAGTATCAATTATCATGAGTGTCATCAAACATAAAAAGAAAATCAAGGCATGTAAGTGGTCTTCACTAGGCATTTTTTTTATCATGCTTAATCCACCAAGATAGAATCCATCACCAACATGTAACCATGTGTAAGTAGAGCACTCAATCATGCTAATGTATTCAAAAATTCAACGATCAAATTTAACTAGCTTTTACGATTCTCAAGGCATTACAAGGAAATCACACATGGAAAGGCTACTCAAAACGAACAGAAATGAAACTAAAACTAACAAAACTATATAAGCAAAAGGAAGCAAACTTATGTACAAAAATAAAATGAAAAAATAAGAGATACAAAAAGGAACAAACTTCCTTGATCTCTTGGTGGTTGAAGGCGATTCAGTATAAGAAGCCAGGTAGGAGAAGAAATGGTTAAAAAAAAAAATCCACCCTAGTGGTTGAAGGAGGTTCAACCTTAAAATCCACACTGGGGGTGGAATGGTCTTAAACAAGGTGAGGGCTTTCCTTAAATATTCAGTATCTCCAAGACCCACTCCCTCCATTAAAGTCTCTTTGAAAGTTCCTCTAGGTGCTTAGAGATGATTTAATTGCAGAATCAACTCTGATAGTCTAATGATTTTAGTTAAGGTTAGGTCGTTCTTCAGGCAGTCAACTGCATCCTTGCATGATTGATTAGAAATAGAAGACCTATAGATACCTGAAGCATTGACAAAGAAAGGATGCATTTCCCGCATGCATACAGGATAAGATAGAGCATAAATAACATCAATCCTTGTAGGGCTTATATCAAAAAATAAATCACATCAAATAAAATCAACTATAGGTACTTCTATGAAATTTTCTAAAAGATGAGCAAACATACTAACCATAAAACCATGGAAGGTACCTAAAGCATTGCAAAGAATGAAGCAATCAAAAAGAGGCCCTAACTGCAATGGGAATGTCTAGTCTGAAAAACTCCAGCTGTCCTTCACTCCCTCTAAACCACACATTCTTTAAATTGACAAAGATCAACTCCAACTTAAATTCAGTTAACTTTACAATTGAAGGAAGAAATTTGGTGGGCACTATCTTTGTTTCTATTGCCTCTTCTAAATCAAGATTTTCAATATCAGGAACAATAGAAGCATCATAAAAAATTTCATATATAACCTTATCAACAATAATACACAATAACAACACTCTTATCCAAAATGTTGTATGCATCAACATTGTCATCAAAGTTCACAACATTAGTATAACCATCAATACTGGGAGCATAAGTAATTACATCATCATAACACAACAACTGAGGAGTCCAACAGAGCTGTAGAAGTAGAAATAGGCGTATCCCCAACTTTGCAATCCATCTCCTCAAGCACATTAATATGACTTGGCAAAAAGCAACGAGGCATAGCCTCTAATGGAGGTTGAATTACTTCTTGTGCTTGCATCTGCTAGATGGACGATGTAAGTTGATCTAACTGAAGTTGCATTTCATGTTCTGATGCTTCAATTTCTCATTGGGAATAGAGACCACTGTCCATTCGCATTCGTTTTATAGCTATCTATTGAATCAGCTACCTAAGACCCTATATCGAAGTATCTTGTTGGCTAGGGGCAGAAGCTTGTTCATTGAAGTCCTAAAATCCGAATGAACTCTGATATGTAGAAGAATTTTGAGCATCTTGATGTTGTACTATCCCATAACTGTAACTTGATTGATCTCCCCAACTAGGCATGTAAGTACTGGTAGATGGTGGGGGATGGATAGCACTGAGGTTGCTCAGGAACATAAGGTTACATGTGTCCAAACCTGAAATATGAATTAAAATTATAAAAAAATGTACTAGAAGATGAATTATACCTATTCTGCTAATAGGACTGATGATACTGAGGAACAGATTGATGATATTGAGACTCATACTAATAATACTCCTATTCAGGTTGGTAATATTTTTGTTACCCAGTCCCTGAATAATAAAAATCACTGAAGTCTCTAAATTGCTGATAATATGAATCTATGTTCAAAGAAATACCCTGTTCTTTCCAGAAACACTAGCAAACAACATCAAAGACACAGAAAATTTATCAAGAAAAACACATGGATACAAGAAACATAACGCACCTAGCAGAATTTTTTTTAATTTTTTTAGAAAAATAGAAAAGTAATCCTAAGACTGTCAAACACCATTAACATTCCCCGGCATGATGGGAGGTTGTCCCTTCGCTTTGATCGCTTGTGCTTGGCGATTCTATCTCACATTTCTGGATTTAAAATTTAATTAATTAAAACTAATCCGGACGGAGATGGATTACCCAAGCAACCGATTCATCATCGTGCTATTCG